>JAPYMA010002161.1:0-11212 GCA_035041965.1 Anisakis pegreffii
TGCTCTAGCACAGCAAACATTCATTTGAAACACTACCAAAATCAAATGTGCTGCATAAATGAAAATGAAGCAGCACTTGTTCTGATCACTCAAATTATACCTTATTTCAAAAGAAACGCTTTTTATCATCTACTCTATGAACACGAATTGTGCATACAATGGAACCATACAAGTTTTTCACAAAGAGAATCGGCATTTGAACTGAAGCTTATCGCATCTCAAAGCAATGTTTATTCTAGATTCTATCTAAAATCACACCAGTAAAAACACTCGAGAATTTCTAAAATGTTTTTTTCTGTTTACTATGCTTAAAATAGTGGTGTTGTAAAGTAATTCCTCAAAAAAGTATACCAAATTTGTGTCAAAAGAAAGTGCCTTGTAGTTTCAGAATAATTTAACAAAGAAGTGAGATTAGAACTCTACCCTGTTGCTACCATATACCACTGATTCAACACATCAGCAATGGTCTCAAAAGACTGTTAACTGATCATCATCACATTTGATAGCTTCAGTACATCTGCATCGAATAAATGTTTCTTATGAAGTGAGACTGCATACTTTCAGAAGGGTATTATTATGAATTATGAATGTGAGGAGAATCACCGTTATACTGGAAGTTAACAGCAGTGCATCTCTCAGGTTCATTGATAACGTTGTTGATGAGATGGGACTGGTAACTCAAGCTCCGAAGCAGTAATAGCAGTGGTCAGACTAAGGTAGGAATAATAATAACTATTGATAGCAGTCAAGCAGAAATTTAAAAAATAATAACGATGATGATTAACCAGATAGATAATGAGTTCATTCATTAGATACCGCGACTACTGCTGAAATTACGATAAGGTTGTTGCCAGTGGATGTATTTTGTGATGGCATTGGTGTGTTTAATCGATAATAAATAATTCAACAACAAAAACGAAGCGGAAACAATAAGCATTGGTGACAACAGCAGTTATTATTAATACTGTCATTAGTATGATTAATAAAGAAAAGTAAGTGTTCATGTTGGCTGCACACGAAAAGCATTAAGTTCGTTTCCGGTCTTGTGCTTGTGTCTATCTATGCCAGGCTGTTAATGCTTCTAACAAATAAACACCCTGACTAACAAAGTACACATCACTTCGCTGTTCGTTCCTATACATATGCTGATGTGTGAGTGAATGGATGTGTTCTTTTAAGCACCTTAATACCAAAAAAACATTCCATGTAGAGAAACAAGCAATCATTCTTAGGTGCAATGGTTCTTGTAACTTTAAGTGAGGCTGTAACTTTAAGTGGTGATCGTTCGAAGAATAAGGGGCTGCGTTCAATCCAACTAATATTCATTCATTCAACTAGAACATATTACAAAAATCATACTTCTTTACGCTTTTCTTTCAATTTTAATTACGAATAACTGTAGCACAAAAATAACAAAAATCAGAAATTACAATAAGCACTATGAAAATCCACCGTAAACTTGACTGTAATGAAGCTGCACAGTAACGATAAAAAACATCGAAATAATCAAAGTTCATACGACAGTCGGCGAAAAGTCAACATAGACGAACAGTTAGAGTGCTCCGATGAGACGGCAATAGAATATGTACAAGAAAATTGAATGAAAACGATACGAATTAATACGAGAATGCAGTGCAACGAACTTCTTTAGCAGCGATACTGAAATCGAATACTGTTGAGAATATGGAGATGGAGCACTTAAAATTATCGCCACTAGTAATTTTAACTATACAGCTGAGCTGGCCGAATCGAGCGTTCACGAATAAAAATCGAAAAAAAAAACAAATGAACGAAAGGACCTAACAACACATTTTGTGACTACATAAACAATATGTACAATTCATTGGAAAATGAATACTTAATCGATGGAGCAGAAAATTTCAGCTGCATTGGATCGAGATTTTTAAAAAAAGATGTCGCCGATTATCGCACAGAAAGTATTTTGTGAAGGTTTCCATACAGGAAATTTTATGATCGAAGCCTTCACAACTTATAATTTAAGTTATAATAGACTGTCAAAAAAATTATGTCTCTTTCGACTGTTTCTTCAGTCCCGTTCTTTGCTGCACTATTCTATAATATATTAATTTTTGCTTATCACCTGACAACTTTTTGAGAAGTCGTTACATTCGAAACAGAAGATGGATGTGTAGTTCGCAATGAACAGATATGGATATCGATGAATCTATGTTAAAAACACCGTTAAAATGTGGAGAAGATAATTTCTGAATGCGATATGAGTAATTCTAGCATAATCCAGATTGCATAAAATGCACTTTGCAACTGAGCAATTATACAGCTCGAATTTATCTCATCCTTCGTTTCTGAGCAATTTTGGAGAAATGATAAGCACTGGAGCAAAGGAAACCTGAACCATTTGAAATAATGATCACAAAAACTGGTGTTATTTTGAGTTTCTACAATCCATATACCTTCAATAGAATATTTAAAGGAACTGACATGGTGTACCGTCCAGTGCTCAATTTCGTACCCATAACTAACTACAATAAAAGTAACTGAAAATGGTATTTAATGATAATTATTATGATTACAATCATGTCAAATGAAACGCAAGTACATTGTAGACAAGTCAGTCATTGCAACGCAATGCCTTCGAAATGTTTAACGATAGATATCCTGAACAACGCTTTAAGTAAACATGAAAGATGTGAATACTGCATTTATAAGATGACGATATAAGATGAACGATTGGCACATTTGACCGTTGCATGTGATAGTTGCATGGTTTAGGATGATCCGTGAAAAAACGCACGACCACGAGAAAGATGCGCTCGAAAATTAAACAGCAATTAAACTAATCTCACCACTTCTTGGATCTATGCTTCATATTTGATTATTTCAGAGTTACTTGAAGCCTGTGTTGATAATACTGAAGCGCTGCTGTCGAAAATTCAGGCATTAGCTATGATCTTATCAACGCAGAACAATCGCATCATTTTTTCTATTCAACCGATACTAAGATAAGCAAAAAAAAACCTCAATCTTTTGATGCAAACTCGTATTTAAACGGATGGAACTTCACATGCATTCATTCAGTTGCGTTTTCTTTCGAATTCTTTGGTGAGAAAATATCGCGAAATTTTGTTTCAGACAAGGAGTTCCGATTGCAGCATAAAAGCGATCGTACAAGTTAAAATCTTGGTAACTTCATTGTACGGCTCAATTATTAAAACTATTCAACAGATAATAGGAATGAAGAGATGTGAAGGGTTCGGTGCAACATCATTGCAAATAACAAATTAATTCTTCAAAAGAAGGCAGTCAAGTAAGTAAGGAGCAACAGAATGTGGATATTTAAAATTCATATGTGCTCATATAGCAGCATATGAATTTGACAAGCAGATAAGCGTAAATGAGGATGAAAAAATAATTTTATGGATAGCATTATAAAGAAAAAATGAAAATGAATGAAAATGCATGAAAAGATTAAGAGGAGAGCGAAGCGAAAGAAAGAGAAGAAGCGATACTAATAGTAGCGTTGTAGTAATGAATGAACGAATGAGGAGATTTTAAAATGCTTTCATTTATTAGTAGTCATTTTTGAATATACGAATAAAAAACAATTCTAGCAGCAATAAGAGCAAGGAGACAATTGTTCGCATTAAAGTTTAAAACCCTCGGAACGTTGTTAATGTAGGTAAAACAAATGAAATGAGATTGATTGCAACAAATAAAAGAAATCACCTCTTGAATTGTTGTTCAGTGAAACAATCTCAACAAAACTAACGATTGTTTGCGTTCGCATAATGACAAGCATTATACACATGTCGCTATTATAACTTACAACTATTCTGAAACAACACCGACTGACAATGATCAACGTATCAGCTTTTCTATACAAACATGAAGTGGATGAAGCAACTCCAGTGACAAGCACTAAATAATTATATTTGCAAACATTTCATGAAAAGTAAGGAATAATTCGATGTTGGAAATTTTGCCAGCTTACCTGCTTTTTATCAGTTACTCACAAAAAATGGAAGAAATGCGTATGAGTTCTATGGGAATTGAAACGAACCCATCAATGACGATGAATACGTAGATGTTTTTTGGCCGAAATTTAGCAAAGTTGAGTACGAGTGACTGAAGAAAGTGCTCGCAAAAAATGTCAAATCGATGCAATTAGTGGAATGCTGAATGTAAGATGAAAGGTAACATGAAAAACGCTAAAGGTAAGCTGGAAAAGATGAATCGGAAGAGAACGAGTGAATGAATTATATGATAAACGTACAACTTACAACGTAACCGAGAAAAAGCAACAGATAAATTTGAAATTAGGTTGCAGTGCATTGAAAATGAAATTGATACTTGAGAATAAGAATGAAACGGATACACAGGAATTCATATAAATTTTAGCGCATAAACGTCATTGCAGAGTGGCGAAGAATGCGATGGAAAGTTGTGAACAAAAAACGAATTGCTGTTGAAGAAACATCCGTTGAAGAAGATTAAACATGAATGAAATTGATGGCTGATAGGATACTAGTGTTTTTGTGATTCTATGATGATTAAAAATTTCAGCTGACATGAGAGAAGAATGGAAATGAAATGTGATTATATCCGAAATTAAATGCGCGACATCACACTTACTCTCGTTTCGATAAATTACACTTATCATATTTTGGTGATAAGTATAACTGAGAGCGGTATTTACGAAATATGACGATGACATTCATTTAACTGCAGCTCGCATTCCTACTGAAAAAATCAACGTAAGAAAGGTCAAACAACGAATGCTCAAAATGTCATAATTGTTGCATACTCTTAACTGCTGAAGTGTTACACTGTATGTTTAATAAATTCAACTTCAATCCGAAAGTAGTCATATCGAGGCATAGAAACAAAAAAAAAAACAATTTGAATGAGATTGAGATGGCGATGATGAGCTCTGGAATCAAGAAGTGAACTGAATGAAAGGAGGTGGGGGGAATCATGTTCATTGTCATAATGAACGACGCTATCACAGAAAGTCGCCTGCCTGCCTGCCTGCCTATTGGGCATGCCACCTAGACGGGAGCAAATGATGAATAATGCCGCGATACAAATGTTGGGTTGGTTATGAATAAACTAGAGAGGTATGTAGATGACAAGCGGAGAGACGATGGCGAAAATGGATTGATGGAAACGAGCTAACTAATGGCTTAAAAAATTTATCTGGCCGAAATGATTAAGTGATGGATGAAGACAGAATTAGAAATGGATCGACAAGTTAGCATTGGTTGGAAACTCGAAGGTTAATTCATTTCATATTTTATTCTCACTGTTGGATTACCTAGCAAAATGGATTACCTCCATGGATGAGCACGCCTTTAATTAATTGCATTGATTCATTCATTCGTTAAACGGATTCGCACTTTCAATCAGCTAATACCATCGTGAAAATGTGAACTTCAAGAAGATGGAAGATTTGAATGATTAAAATCACACTATATGTAAAGTGATCGTCGCATGGATAATATGAATAAAAGCATGACTGAATTTGTATATTTATTTGATCAGCAAACGAGCTACCAGCAATATCCTTCCTTGACGATCATTGCACGCATGTTCAGTCGATCAAACAGAATATATTTTTGGGCTCATTTTCCCTCTCGCTAGATATCACTGGGAGAGTAGTCCATACTCTCTGTTCTCGCCAAATATATCAGTAGTCTAACAATAGTTAGAATTTCATGAAGACATGATGATTCCTACTGCTATTATTGTGAGGTGCGCGAAAAGAGGTTGTCAAGGAAGGATATTGCTGGTAGCTCGTTTGCTGATCAAATAAATATACAAATTCAGTCATGCTTTTATTCATATTATCCATGCGACGATCACTTTACATATAGTGTGATTTTAATCATTCAAATCTTCCATCTTCTTGAAGTTCACATTTTCACGATGGTATTAGCTGATTGAAAGTGCGAATCCGTTTAACGAATGAATGAATCAATGCAATTAATTAAAGGCGTGCTCATCCATGGAGGTAATCCATTTTGCTAGGTAATCCAACAGTGAGAATAAAATATGAAATGAATTAACCTTCGAGTTTCCAACCAATGCTAACTTGTCGATCCATTTCTAATTCTGTCTTCATCCATCACTTAATCATTTCGGCCAGATAAATTTTTTAAGCCATTAGTTAGCTCGTTTCCATCAATCCATTTTCGCCATCGTCTCTCCGCTTGTCATCTACATACCTCTCTAGTTTATTCATAACCAACCCAACATTTGTATCGCGGCATTATTCATCATTTGCTCCCGTCTAGGTGGCATGCCCAATAGGCAGGCAGGCAGGCAGGCAGGCAGGCGACTTTCTGTGATAGCGTCGTTCATTATGACAATGAACATGATTCCCCCCACCTCCTTTCATTCAGTTCACTTCTTGATTCCAGAGCTCATCATCGCCATCTCAATCTCATTCAAATTGTTTTTTTTTTTTGTTTCTATGCCTCGATATGACTACTTTCGGATTGAAGTTGAATTTATTAAACATACAGTGTAACACTTCAGCAGTTAAGAGTATGCAACAATTATGACATTTTGAGCATTCGTTGTTTGACCTTTCTTACGTTGATTTTTTCAGTAGGAATGCGAGCTGCAGTTAAATGAATGTCATCGTCATATTTCGTAAATACCGCTCTCAGTTATACTTATCACCAAAATATGATAAGTGTAATTTATCGAAACGAGAGTAAGTGTGATGTCGCGCATTTAATTTCGGATATAATCACATTTCATTTCCATTCTTCTCTCATGTCAGCTGAAATTTTTAATCATCATAGAATCACAAAAACACTAGTATCCTATCAGCCATCAATTTCATTCATGTTTAATCTTCTTCAACGGATGTTTCTTCAACAGCAATTCGTTTTTTGTTCACAACTTTCCATCGCATTCTTCGCCACTCTGCAATGACGTTTATGCGCTAAAATTTATATGAATTCCTGTGTATCCGTTTCATTCTTATTCTCAAGTATCAATTTCATTTTCAATGCACTGCAACCTAATTTCAAATTTATCTGTTGCTTTTTCTCGGTTACGTTGTAAGTTGTACGTTTATCATATAATTCATTCACTCGTTCTCTTCCGATTCTTCTTTTCCAGCTTACCTTTAGCGTTTTTCATGTTACCTTTCATCTTACATTCAGCATTCCACTAATTGCATCGATTTGACATTTTTTGCGAGCACTTTCTTCAGTCACTCGTACTCAACTTTGCTAAATTTCGGCCAAAAAACATCTACGTATTCATCGTCATTGATGGGTTCGTTTCAATTCCCATAGAACTCATACGCATTTCTTCCATTTTTTGTGAGTAACTGATAAAAAGCAGGTAAGCTGGCAAAATTTCCAACATCGAATTATTCCTTACTTTTCATGAAATGTTTGCAAATATAATTATTTAGTTAGTTTTGCAGACGTTTCGTTTCGTATATGAAATTGTGAATGTAGTAAGCTGGATAAATTTGTGAATGTGACGACTCATTGTTATTGTGCTTGTCACTGGAGTTGCTTCATCCACTTCATGTTTGTATAGAAAAGCTGATACGTTGATCATTGTCAGTCGGTGTTGTTTCAGAATAGTTGTAAGTTATAATAGCGACATGTGTATAATGCTTGTCATTATGCGAACGCAAACAATCGTTAGTTTTGTTGAGATTGTTTCACTGAACAACAATTCAAGAGGTGATTTCTTTTATTTGTTGCAATCAATCTCATTTCATTTGTTTTACCTACATTAACAACGTTCCGAGGGTTTTAAACTTTAATGCGAACAATTGTCTCCTTGCTCTTATTGCTGCTAGAATTGTTTTTTATTCGTATATTCAAAAATGACTACTAATAAATGAAAGCATTTTAAAATCTCCTCATTCGTTCATTCATTACTACAACGCTACTATTAGTATCGCTTCTTCTCTTTCTTTCGCTTCGCTCTCCTCTTAATCTTTTCATGCATTTTCATTCATTTTCATTTTTTCTTTATAATGCTATCCATAAAATTATTTTTTCATCCTCATTTACGCTTATCTGCTTGTCAAATTCATATGCTGCTATATGAGCACATATGAATTTTAAATATCCACATTCTGTTGCTCCTTACTTACTTGACTGCCTTCTTTTGAAGAATTAATTTGTTATTTGCAATGATGTTGCACCGAACCCTTCACATCTCTTCATTCCTATTATCTGTTGAATAGTTTTAATAATTGAGCCGTACAATGAAGTTACCAAGATTTTAACTTGTACGATCGCTTTTATGCTGCAATCGGAACTCCTTGTCTGAAACAAAATTTCGCGATATTTTCTCACCAAAGAATTCGAAAGAAAACGCAACTGAATGAATGCATGTGAAGTTCCATCCGTTTAAATACGAGTTTGCATCAAAAGATTGAGGTTTTTTTTTGCTTATCTTAGTATCGGTTGAATAGAAAAAATGATGCGATTGTTCTGCGTTGATAAGATCATAGCTAATGCCTGAATTTTCGACAGCAGCGCTTCAGTATTATCAACACAGGCTTCAAGTAACTCTGAAATAATCAAATATGAAGCATAGATCCAAGAAGTGGTGAGATTAGTTTAATTGCTGTTTAATTTTCGAGCGCATCTTTCTCGTGGTCGTGCGTTTTTTCACGGATCATCCTAAACCATGCAACTATCACATGCAACGGTCAAATGTGCCAATCGTTCATCTTATATCGTCATCTTATAAATGCAGTATTCACATCTTTCATGTTTACTTAAAGCGTTGTTCAGGATATCTATCGTTAAACATTTCGAAGGCATTGCGTTGCAATGACTGACTTGTCTACAATGTACTTGCGTTTCATTTGACATGATTGTAATCATAATAATTATCATTAAATACCATTTTCAGTTACTTTTATTGTAGTTAGTTATGGGTACGAAATTGAGCACTGGACGGTACACCATGTCAGTTCCTTTAAATATTCTATTGAAGGTATATGGATTGTAGAAACTCAAAATAACACCAGTTTTTGTGATCATTATTTCAAATGGTTCAGGTTTCCTTTGCTCCAGTGCTTATCATTTCTCCAAAATTGCTCAGAAACGAAGGATGAGATAAATTCGAGCTGTATAATTGCTCAGTTGCAAAGTGCATTTTATGCAATCTGGATTATGCTAGAATTACTCATATCGCATTCAGAAATTATCTTCTCCACATTTTAACGGTGTTTTTAACATAGATTCATCGATATCCATATCTGTTCATTGCGAACTACACATCCATCTTCTGTTTCGAATGTAACGACTTCTCAAAAAGTTGTCAGGTGATAAGCAAAAATTAATATATTATAGAATAGTGCAGCAAAGAACGGGACTGAAGAAACAGTCGAAAGAGACATAATTTTTTTGACAGTCTATTATAACTTAAATTATAAGTTGTGAAGGCTTCGATCATAAAATTTCCTGTATGGAAACCTTCACAAAATACTTTCTGTGCGATAATCGGCGACATCTTTTTTTAAAAATCTCGATCCAATGCAGCTGAAATTTTCTGCTCCATCGATTAAGTATTCATTTTCCAATGAATTGTACATATTGTTTATGTAGTCACAAAATGTGTTGTTAGGTCCTTTCGTTCATTTGTTTTTTTTTCGATTTTTATTCGTGAACGCTCGATTCGGCCAGCTCAGCTGTATAGTTAAAATTACTAGTGGCGATAATTTTAAGTGCTCCATCTCCATATTCTCAACAGTATTCGATTTCAGTATCGCTGCTAAAGAAGTTCGTTGCACTGCATTCTCGTATTAATTCGTATCGTTTTCATTCAATTTTCTTGTACATATTCTATTGCCGTCTCATCGGAGCACTCTAACTGTTCGTCTATGTTGACTTTTCGCCGACTGTCGTATGAACTTTGATTATTTCGATGTTTTTTATCGTTACTGTGCAGCTTCATTACAGTCAAGTTTACGGTGGATTTTCATAGTGCTTATTGTAATTTCTGATTTTTGTTATTTTTGTGCTACAGTTATTCGTAATTAAAATTGAAAGAAAAGCGTAAAGAAGTATGATTTTTGTAATATGTTCTAGTTGAATGAATGAATATTAGTTGGATTGAACGCAGCCCCTTATTCTTCGAACGATCACCACTTAAAGTTACAGCCTCACTTAAAGTTACAAGAACCATTGCACCTAAGAATGATTGCTTGTTTCTCTACATGGACAGTGTTTTTTGGTATTAAGGTGTTTAAAAGAACACATCCATTCACTCACACATCAGCATATGTATAGGAACGAACAGCGAAGTGATGTGTACTTTGTTAGGTCAGGGTGTTTATTTGTTAGAAGCATTAACAGCCTGGCATAGATAGACACAAGCACAAGACCGGAAACGAACTTAATGCTTTTCGTGTGCAGCCAACATGAACACTTACTTTTCTTTATTAATCTTCACTAATGACAGTATTATGTAATAACTGCTGTTGTCACCAATGCTTATTGTCTCCGCTTCGTTTTGTTGTTGTTGAATTATTTATTATCGATTAAACACAACCAATGCGCATCATCAAAACACATCCACTGGCAACAACCTTATCGTAATTTCAGCAGTAGTCGCGGTATCTAATGAATGAGACCTCATCATCTATCTGGTTAATCATCATCGTTATTATTTTTTAAATTTCTGCTTGACTGCTATCAATAGTTATTATTATTCCTACCTTATTCTGACCACTGTATTACCTTTTCGAAACGAGTTACCGGTCCCATAAATGAGCCTGAGAATATGCATATATTGGCTTCCGGTATAACGGTGATTCTACATTCATAATTCATAATAATACCCTTCTGAAAATGCGGTCTCACTTCATAAGAAACATTTATTCGATGCGAGATGTACTGAAATGCTATCAAATGTGATGAGAATATCAGTTAACGTCTTTTGAGACCATTGCTGTGTGACGGGCTCAGTAAGTGTAGCAACAGGAAAACAGGATTCTAATCTCACTTCTTTGTTAGAATTATTCTGAAACTACAAGGCATATTTGACTGGAAATTTGGTATGCGCACAACACCACTGTTTTAAGCATAATAAACAGAAAAAAAGAGCTTATTTTAGAAATTCGGAGGTGTGTTTTACTGGTGTGATTTTTAGATAGAATCTCTAGAATAAACATTGCTTTGAGGCTACGATATAAACTTCCGGATTCAAATGCCGATTCTCTTTTGTGAAAAACTGTATG
>JAPYMA010002162.1:0-31163 GCA_035041965.1 Anisakis pegreffii
CACCGTTATACTGGAAGTTAACAGCAGTGCATCTCTCAGGTTCATTGATAACGTTGTTGATGAGATGGGACTGGTAACTCAAGCTCCGAAGCAGTAATAGCAGTGGTCAGACTAAGGTAGGAATAATAATAACTATTGATAGCAGTCAAGCAGAAATTTAAAAAATAATAACGATGATGATTAACCAGATAGATAATGAGTTCATTCATTAGATACCGCGACTACTGCTGAAATTACGATAAGGTTGTTGCCAGTGGATGTATTTTGTGATGGCATTGGTGTGTTTAATCGATAATAAATAATTCAACAACAAAAACGAAGCGGAAACAATAAGCATTGGTGACAACAGCAGTTATTATTAATACTGTCATTAGTATGATTAATAAAGAAAAGTAAGTGTTCATGTTGGCTGCACACGAAAAGCATTAAGTTCGTTTCCGGTCTTGTGCTTGTGTCTATCTATGCCAGGCTGTTAATGCTTCTAACAAATAAACACCCTGACTAACAAAGTACACATCACTTCGCTGTTCGTTCCTATACATATGCTGATGTGTGAGTGAATGGATGTGTTCTTTTGAGCACCTTAATACCAAAAAAACATTCCATGTAGAGAAACAAGCAATCATTCTTAGGTGCAATGGTTCTTGTAACTTTAAGTGAGGCTGTAACTTTAAGTGGTGATCGTTCGAAGAATAAGGGGCTGCGTTCAATCCAACTAATATTCATTCATTCAACTAGAACATATTACAAAAATCATACTTCTTTACGCTTTTCTTTCAATTTTAATTACGAATAACTGTAGCACAAAAATAACAAAAATCAGAAATTACAATAAGCACTATGAAAATCCACCGTAAACTTGACTGTAATGAAGCTGCACAGTAACGATAAAAAACATCGAAATAATCAAAGTTCATACGACAGTCGGCGAAAAGTCAACATAGACGAACAGTTAGAGTGCTCCGATGAGACGGCAATAGAATATGTACAAGAAAATTGAATGAAAACGATACGAATTAATACGAGAATGCAGTGCAACGAACTTCTTTAGCAGCGATACTGAAATCGAATACTGTTGAGAATATGGAGATGGAGCACTTAAAATTATCGCCACTAGTAATTTTAACTATACAGCTGAGCTGGCCGAATCGAGCGTTCACGAATAAAAATCGAAAAAAAAACAAATGAACGAAAGGACCTAACAACACATTTTGTGACTACATAAACAATATGTACAATTCATTGGAAAATGAATACTTAATCGATGGAGCAGAAAATTTCAGCTGCATTGGATCGAGATTTTTAAAAAAAGATGTCGCCGATTATCGCACAGAAAGTATTTTGTGAAGGTTTCCATACAGGAAATTTTATGATCGAAGCCTTCACAACTTATAATTTAAGTTATAATAGACTGTCAAAAAAATTATGTCTCTTTCGACTGTTTCTTCAGTCCCGTTCTTTGCTGCACTATTCTATAATATATTAATTTTTGCTTATCACCTGACAACTTTTTGAGAAGTCGTTACATTCGAAACAGAAGATGGATGTGTAGTTCGCAATGAACAGATATGGATATCGATGAATCTATGTTAAAAACACCGTTAAAATGTGGAGAAGATAATTTCTGAATGCGATATGAGTAATTCTAGCATAATCCAGATTGCATAAAATGCACTTTGCAACTGAGCAATTATACAGCTCGAATTTATCTCATCCTTCGTTTCTGAGCAATTTTGGAGAAATGATAAGCACTGGAGCAAAGGAAACCTGAACCATTTGAAATAATGATCACAAAAACTGGTGTTATTTTGAGTTTCTACAATCCATATACCTTCAATAGAATATTTAAAGGAACTGACATGGTGTACCGTCCAGTGCTCAATTTCGTACCCATAACTAACTACAATAAAAGTAACTGAAAATGGTATTTAATGATAATTATTATGATTACAATCATGTCAAATGAAACGCAAGTACATTGTAGACAAGTCAGTCATTGCAACGCAATGCCTTCGAAATGTTTAACGATAGATATCCTGAACAACGCTTTAAGTAAACATGAAAGATGTGAATACTGCATTTATAAGATGACGATATAAGATGAACGATTGGCACATTTGACCTATGAATTCCGAGTGTTGGCCTACTGCGAGCAAACCGGTAGTTATTCATTGCCATCGCCACCCTCAGAAATAGTGCAGCTAAGACCGACATTGAACAAGCCAACCACCTCAACTCTACCACCTTCTAAACCCCTTCCGCCCGAATACGTCGATTTCGAAGGTACCGATCGTGTCACTCTATGTTGGTTCCCTGCAGCTAGCTCGTTACCCATTGACGTCAGTTCATTATTATTATTATCATTATTATTGCTGTTACTATTATTACTAGCATTTTGTTATTGTTTCACTATTCTGATTTCATTCTATCGCATTTCTTAATGTTTAAAATTTTAGCTGCTCCATTACAACGATTTAGTGATCAATTTAATTTCATTTTTCGGTTTATTTTAATTCGTCATTTAAAGATCTTCCTTCTTGTTTCATATAGAAGTTCATTATTCATTTATACTTTCAAAGATATTCATTTAATTTATTCAAATGTCATTTTGAAGGGTTATGACGTTGAATTTCGTGATTATCAACAAGATTCTGCGTGGTATCGTGTCAACGAACTGCTGATACACTCATGTAAAATGACTGGTTAGTTGTTGGTGATTGTTTTATTGTTATTAATTATTATTATTATTATTATTATTATTATTATTATTAGAGATGGGCAATAGCGCGCTTTTCTGCTGCTGGCGAATAGTGATAGTGAAAAGTGGACTAATTTTGTTTAATCAGCTCTTCAGCGATAGCGTTCCGCTGATGTTTTGGCCATAATAGCGATAGCTTTTCCTTTTCAGCGGATCAGTTGCTGCTTCTGAGTAGCGTGCCCATCTCTGGTTACTATCATTATTGTTATTATTATTATTATTATTATTATTGTTATTGTTATCATTATTACTATTGTTATTGTTTAATTACTGCAGTCGGTGATCTGATAGTTGGTCATGAATATCAGTTTCGAGTCATCGCGAGGAATGCAATAGGTTACTCAGAACCGTCAGATGCATCACCACCCATTTTTATTGGAGCTCCAGCTGCGAGTTTGTTTTTATTTGTTTGTTTTTCATTTTCAGATTATTTCAGTTGTTTATTATTTATTGTTTCTTGTTATCACTTATTCCTTTTCAGATTCATTCTTTTATTTATTTTAGATGGAGGGGATACAAAATACATAGAAGCTGAACGTTATGGGCCAGTACCATTATTACAAGATGAAATGGTACGTGAATCGCCTCCCTTACCAGATAGAGATGACTCGCCCCCGCCGATCAACCGAAGGCATCTTATGAAAGGAAAAGATGGATGTTAGATAGATTCATTATTTTGTTGTTGTTGTTTATTGTCATTATTATTATTATCACTGTTACAATGATTATTATTGTTAATTTTTGCAGTACATTGGCGTGACCCAACTCTTCGAGAGGTGATCGAATATTTAGAAAGTAAGGATAAGGTGGAACAGTTGAATGCATCTGGTTATTTACAGCATTTAACTTTTAATGATAATGCTATTAAGGAGGAAACAAGGTTGGTTTGTGATAATAATAATAATAATTTTTGCTTTGGTTTTTGAATTCATGCACAGATCGTAATATGCATTTGTTTTAGAGAGTTAAAAGGAATACCGAAGTTGGTGAAATTATTGGATAGTGATGTGAGTGATATACAAAAGAACGCTTGTGGTTGTTTGAAGAACTTGTCGTTTGGCAAAGAGAACGATAATAATAAGGTTACTTATGGGATGATAATAGTGATGGTGGTAATAATAATGGTGATTATATGATAGCTAGATGATATGATTAATGATGTTGCTAATAATAATAATGATTTCGAAAAAAATAATGATGACAGTTAGTTATTTATTTTTTCATTCAGAGAGCAATAAGAGCAGCCGGTGGAATTGCGGCTCTCACAACATTACTGACGCAGACATCGGACGCACATGTTCGTGAAGAAGATACGGCCGTTCTGTGGAATTTGTCAAGTTGTGATGTTAGCTTATTTCTTGTTTGTTATAGTAATTATGAATAATACTCGTAAAAATGGTTGTTGGATATGAATGAAAACTGTTAATGATTATGAGATACTGATGTTTTTATGGAAGTATTGAGGTGTCTGTTGCAAAATAATACTAATACAGGATTTGAAAACGTCAATTCTTGATCAATGTTCTGATGCGATCGTGCAAAGTGTAATCGTACCTGGCTCGGGAATCGACAATCCTCCACCAGAACCTGAGCTAAGTCGATCCAATTCGAACGTTTTCCGGAACGGAACTGGTGTTTTGAGGTTTGTTTAACAGTAATAATAATAATAATAATAATAACTCTAATAAACGATTTTCAGGAATGTGTCTGCAGCCTCAGTGAATGCGCGTAAGATGCTTCGAGCTTATCCGAGACTAGTGGATAGTCTGGTACATTTCCTGTCGTGTGCAATTCTCAGTAATCACGTCGATGCTCGTACTGTTGAAAATGTTGTTTGCATACTCAGAAATCTTAGTTATAGGTGTGTATTTCATTGTTATTGTCTTTATTATTGTTGATATTGTATGAGATATTGTTAAAGGATACAAGAAGTGGAGGATCCGAATTATGATCCTCGAATGGGTTCGTCGGAATCAGGCGATCGAAGTGCTCGTGAACGAAGTCGATCGGCACCGTCAGGCAGTCCGAAACCACGGAAAAAAGATGCAAAGAAGAAGAAAAAAGCGGTGTTAGGTAATAATGATCCAATGAATCAACGTTTCGGTTCTGTAACGCAGTCACCTTATGCAACTGTTCGTTTGTTTATTCGTCACCTTTTTGTATTCTGTTTTGAAAAATTCATTCATAAACATTTAATAAAAAACGAAATTTGTTGTAGTGATAATATGTTACACCGAAGTTAGCTTTGCTTCACTTCAGTTTTAGATTAAGCAAACTTTTAAAATTGGTCAAAAAAGTTTGGGAAAATTTGAAGTTGAGTAAAGTAAAATAAAGTTTAAAACTGATTGTCGACCGGACTGTGAACGTTTCATTTGGTTTACTTTTTAACTTGGATTCATCAATCAATCAAGTCATTCGTATGTAAATAATGTCCTTATTAGTTGTTTTCGTTGTTAGTTTTGTTATTATTTGTTTTGGTTGAGGGTGCCGAATTATTATGGCAACCGGAACTAGTGAAGTTATATCTGAAGTTATTGCAAGGATCGTCGAATTCGGACATACTCGAGGTAATCTTTTGATTCTAATTTATTATTTATTTATGCGCTTCTTGATTGGTTGATACTGTTGGAGAAGGATATTATTATTATTATTATTATTATTATTATGCTGTTGAGAAGGCTCGTTGTGTGGACGAGGTTGGTAACTATTGATATTGATGGATATAGATTCATTCATTTGAAGGCATCAGCGGGAGCAATTCAAAATCTGGCAGCATGCGACTTCGAGCCATCTGTCGCGGTTCGTGCGTGTGTACGTACCGAAAAGGGTTTGCCAGTTCTGGTTGAATTGCTGCGATTGAATGATGACAAAGTGGTGTGTGCTGTCACTACCGCACTTCGAAATCTAGCTCTCGATCAGGTGATTGTTATTATTATTATTGTGGTTGTTGTATTGTTTTTGCCTTCCTTCTTATTTGTAATAATAATGATTTAGCGAAATCGAGAGCTGATCGGTAAATACGCAATGAAAGATTTGGTTTCAAAACTACCAAGGCCTGATCAAAAAGCTCGTGACGGTAGTGTAAGTGATGCGACGATTGGAGCTGTTTTGGGTATTTTATTCGAAACTGTCAAACATTCGGCTGATTTTACCAGGTTTTTATTGTTATGTTTATTGTATTTATGTGTTTATCCTGTCCATATGACGATGTCGTTTATTCGTTTTTCTCGGATGTCAATTAAAATCGTTTAGGAATGTTCATGAATGTGGTGGTACTGAGCGATTACGATACCTGGCTAGATCTCATCCAATGTATAGCGCACGAATATGTAAATATGCTTCGCAGGTTTGATTTCTCAGTGACTATTGAAACAACAATGATAATTGACAGTAAAGTATTATCGTGCGTATTATCAGTACCATTATATGATGCATTTGAACTGATAGAGATAATGTATTAATGTTACTGATAGTAGTAATGGTAAGAACAATAAGCATTGTGCGTTCAAGGTACTTTACGTGATGTGGCAGCATAAAGAGTTACACGACGGTTTCAAGCGAGGAGGTTTGAAAGAGTCCGATTTCTATTCTGGAACAACGTCGCGCGCACGTGATTCAACCACACTGGCTAGGCCGATCTCATCACAAGGCGCCGAAAGACCGGCGAATTTGAGGAGTGAAAATATGGACGACTCAGGAAGTGGTGGTGCTGCAACAGGCCGATACGGCACTATGGGAAGCACTTTCTCTGTAAGTATTTGGCTTAACTCTTTTCTCTTCTCTTCTATTTCACATTGTTGGAGTTATCGAATGACGAGGTGACATTTCATTGATGATTCGGGGTAACAATCATTGCACACTTGATTTATCGTCAGCCGAAAAGTGCCTGTTGACGATGTGCTGTTGCAAGTTCACGATTCCAGTCATTTGAGTGAACTAACGATGAATTTGCAGGTGGGTGGCGGAGGTTTATCATCTAATCGAGAAACAGCGATGAAGATGTCATCACCGGATTATTCAACAGCTTCGGCAGGAGGTCAGACAACGTCTTACACGGATCGTTATTCAGTGCCACCACAACAACAGCAACAACCATCCAGTAGAAGCGTAACACCGCAGTCTGCAACATCCCATCATCCACCACTTCTAAACACCTTTCAACAGCAGCAACAGCAACAGCAACATCAGTTAACTCGAGTACAAGCGACTGCATCACCTTCCATGTCACAACATTATGCTACATCACAAACTTTACTTCATCAACCGGTTAGTTCGTTTCTTCATTACGTTACCACTTTACTTTGTATTTTCGTTCATTTTTCGAACTCTCACTTAGATATTTATTCATTTATCTTTTAGGCTTCATTCGTTTACTCATTCACGAAGTTTATTCATTTATTTTACAATCAATTTTCACATTTGAGTGCCTTTAACGTGCAGTTCAATAGAAACGTAAACCATACTGCGTTATGATCGGTTCAAAAGTACATGGTGGTCAATTAATTAAGACTAAACGGATCATATTAGACGGTTATTTCACCATTCCAGAGTATTATCACTACCGCAACACCAACAAACGACAACAACAAGAACGCAGAATCGTGCAGTTGTATAGAGAGCTTCTTTAGCGTTCATCAGCAAAGCATTTGATTGTTGAGTGTGTATGTAGATTGATTGATTGATTGATGGATGGATGAAGTGGTGGATGCAGTGAGTAGATGCATTAGTGATATACTGTATTGAGTCACTGATAAGATTTGTTATTAGTAAGTTGCAAAAAAATGTTTGTGTAACGATCGCTAATGTGCGTGTGAAATGAAGAGAATGCTGTGTTTAGCCTATTGGTCCACTGGCTTAATGTTGTGCGGCTACCTTTTCCATTAGGCAATTAAGAAAGTTCGTTCGGCAACCAGGCCTGGCCAGAACTTTAGTATACGTTCGAGCATCACTTACAAATATGATTATCAGACAGAGAGGGCACCAGATGCCGTACAAAATTGTCGAATGAACTTTCTGCTTTAACAACAAAATATTTTAATCAGTTTGGCTTCGGCTACGATGAGATATGATGATATCAGTGGATAATGTTGGTGATAATTCAGTGTGATAATTGACAACAATAACAGTTTGTATTAATTAATATTGATGATTAACGGTAACATTAATAATAATAATAACAATATGAATGATAACAATGAATGATAATGAGAGCAGTTTTTTGTTCCTCAAAAATTATTCTGATTTCAGGTTGACGAGCCACTTTATGCGTCTGTTCACAAACGAAACGGTCATCGATCGTCAACAGGTGCTGACAGTTGGGTGTAGGAAGTATGAAAATTGTATTAATAATAATAATAATGGTTGTCACTATTACCACGGTTGCTCTTGTTGCTGTTACAAATGAAATTATTGATACATCCTATTTGAACTACATTGTATGCCTATCATAAAAAGATTGCCTGTCGACAATTGGTTCCCACGCATTTGACCATCTTGTTTTATGGTAGTAAGTGAACCGCCATGTGCTTCAGCTAAAATATAAAATGGTGGTTGGGGAGGATGTTGAATTGTCCGTTGACCAAATATTTCTCACCCATCGTGAATTGATCAATCTCATTTGCGATTCACTTTTTAAGGATTATTTATTTGTCATTTTTGAGTGATGATTTTCTGCTGAAATAGATTTATTGAATCAGATTTGTTGTTAGTTGAGCATCACTAAATTAATTGTATTTTACAATCTGTTTTGTATTCAGTGGAATAGTTATAAATTATAGGAAGCATTTTCAAAAAAAAGAACAAGTTTGAAGTTTTCAAAGAATTTAGTATGAGAAAATATAAATTTCGGTTAAAATCATCAGCAGATTAGTACTTATAAAAGTGAACATCATAAATCATTAATACAAACCGATCACAATTTTTAATGGGCGTACTTCAGACGTCTATTAAAAATATGGTTGATCGATTGATGGAATCAACGAGAAATTATTATGTTATGATCTTTGCTGCCATTACTTAATTATTTGGTTGTGTGTTTTGTTCCATTGCTATAACCCGGTTCAAAATATTCTGTATCGTTTCTACGCGCTTTGTTCAATCATCTATTTTTTGAAGCTTTGTTCTGACTATATTATTTCTATTTGTTATCTTTTTATCCGTTCTCCATCACTAAAAACAATATTGTTATCACTATTATTGTTGGTGTTGTTATTGTTTTATATGGTTGTTCTTCGTTTACCGTATCATTCATTTGTTTGTATTCGCATATATTCATTCGTTTTGAATCCGTCTTCCACATCTCGATCGCATCGAAGTTTTCCTGGGGGATCAGTTTTTCGGAAATTTAATAATTATAGCCGTCTTTTCCGCATAGATTACATTATTGTTGAATTGCGCATTGGAATGTGCAATTCGATAGGCAGTGAAAAGCTGACGAATTATTCGGAAATGCTATTGGGAGTGAATTGTTTCTGGTAGTGCAGATGTGTTCTATTTCTTCTTGTTCATTCGTCTTGTTTTTCATTTCGCATTCCATTTCACTTAAACTCCGTCATTTTGTCAGTTTTATTCTCTTTCCACGTTTCTGCAGCACTGTAGAGCTTGCATATATTCGTAACGCATATTGAATTACGTTCAGTTCTGCGTTTATTGTTGTTACTTTGTTACTGTTATTATTTTTTAAATTATTATTATTAATGGTCTTATTATTGTTAGCATTATTATTGTCGTTGTTGTTGAATTTTGTCGACCACTTTTTAGGTAATTCATTTGCAATTTATCTGTCTAATTGCACTTTATAAATTAGTGCCCTGTTTTGAGTTTTGAATTGACATCAGATTGTGACTGAATATTTGACATGTTCATCTCATAATTCTTCTCTTATTTCTGTTCCGCTAAAGGTATAAACGTTGAATTGCAGCATCTCAACACATTTAAGTCATCAATTGTAACATGATTTTTACGTGATTAACTTCAGCATATCTCCCTGGAAAGCTGCTGTTGTTATCCCTGATTGAGCTTCTTTGATTGCTTGTTTTAGCCACTTATAAGTCGACGTTATCGTCGAAAGTAATCGCTTTCATATGACTGGGATTGGATGACTGCATTATTATGGAATTGTATGATGTGTTTGTTTGTTTATACTTGCTAATGGAATATTATTTTTATCTGTATCTCTTTTGATCGGTTTTTAATTTTTTAAACGAATCAATCCGAATTTTTGCGTTTTTGTTCTACGTTCAGAACGCTTTTGTCATGTTTTGATTTGATTTATCTCTCAGAAATGTTCTTTTTTGTGAAGTTATTCTCGAATAGAATAAATTTCTTGCAGTTGCTAGTTTGCGTATTGTTACTGCAAGGTGGCAACATCTTTCTTCTGTCTCTTCTATTTCTATGCGCAAAGAAGAGAATGTCCGAGATAGATGGTGGTTATTTACATCGCTTATCACAATACATTGGCTATTATATGAATTTGGGGCACTTCCTCTTTAATTGTATGAAGTGAACTTAGTACTGATGTCAGTTACACTGATTAAGAAGCATCTTACGAAGCAAAATAATCTCATTTTATTTTCCTACTTGCGTATCTTAGTTTATTTGATTGAATGACAAAACTAAATTGAAAATTGCTTGCTATCGGTTGAATGAGAAATGATGAGATTGTGTTCATGTGTGTTGACTGGCTAACTGCTTCACTTCTAGATATACGAGAATTATATAGGCAGCTTCGACTGGGGAAAGTTATGATTTGAATTAGACGATAATTTTAATCTGAATCAGTAAACTTATCGGTAATGCCGAAACAAATGCAGCAATGAAATAAGATTGGCGTATTTACGGTTCAAAATGCAATGAATAATCTCGGCGGATGTGTAATTTTTTAAAGAATGTGTCGTGCCATCAAAATATAGCTGATATGTGGATGGAAGCAGTCGGATGCATCATTCTGCCGCATCCAACCGCTTTTGGACTACATATGCAGTCATTCGGATTCGTAATGAATGCACAGTTTCTGAAAGGTTATGCAACGAACTCCTCAACAATTTGCGTACTGTGATTCCGTTGCCTCATCACCTCTAGAATATACACACTCCACTAAGACGATATGTGTTGTTGGCGAGATGGTGGTATACGGTAAGCGTTGGTGGTCTGCTGCGAGTGTTTGAGCAGTTTTTGATCTGAATGAGTATGAAGTGAGAGTGCATGAATGGCTGCTGTTGCGTTTCCAATTTTATTGTTCGGTCATCATCCAGTGAAGGATTTTAACCGATATAATTTCTGATTGGTCCAATTAAAACATCTAAATTGTGGATGCCATCATTTAAGAACATTCTACTCTATCCGATCCTTATAAACTATTACCGGAACTTATCCAGTCATCCTTATCTATAGTGAATCCATCCAACAGTGTAGCGTTGAAGAATATTTAAGTTTAACAGCGAATGCGTTATCAGTTGGCATGCTGTAGTTTTGTTGGCACATCTCTTTGCCCATATCCGTTAAACGGTTCCGGTTCATTTGTTGTGTTACTGAGCTAGAGCATTGATGGTCTGTTTGAGAGGTCACTTACATGTACTGTAATAGACTTGTATTCGAGTTGCATGATTGTCTTCTGTGACGAAAGGTACTCCTCGCTCAAGTTCGTGATATTCTACTTGAAATTCAGCTCGAAACAAGTCGAACACTTACCACTATTGAACTCTTATGGTGATGAAGCACTCATTTCAGCCCCGTTCGACGATATACCGTGTTGTATTCATCGTTCAGTATGGGTATTGAAGCGTTATTGGTGGAAGAATTTGATGCTGCTCATTCAGAAATCACCTATTCCTTCAGCGAACGACATTCAGAATTATTATTCATCCTTAAATCCGTTCCTTCATCTGTTTTTTTTCACCGAAGGTTATTGATTCTGGTTCATTATGATTTGGATGTTTTGTTTAATTAAGCTGATTGCTTTTGAATAGTTATGGTATTTTATTACTAATATTAGTTGTTATGATAATAGTGGTGATAATGATAACTGTTATCATTATTATTATTATTCTTATCGTTATCGTTAAGTGGCGAGAAATTTCATCAACGAGGCATCGAATAAAGCTCGCTTATGATAATAATCACACAACCAGGGCGCTATAAACAGGCGCACAGAAGTTAATAATATGCACACATACACACAAGTACATAAAATACAAATAACGAAACACAAACAAAAACAGCTTTTAAATCATTCATGTATGATGAAGAAATAAGTAACCGTCGAGAAAGATGCTAAAAGTAATCAAAATCGTAATAAAAATATGTAATTTCTGTTATGAATAAAATCATTTCAACAAACAGGCAAAAAAGAAGTCAAATAAAATAACATCAATTGAAAACACCACAAAACAAATAAACAAACAATCAGTAGACAAAAAATACACACAAGAAAAGGCTCCAAAAGAGGATCACAATCAAACTTTGATGGGTATTTTCGAAATTGAGTCATATCAAAAGAAGTGATAATGAATAATAAATTAACAAATACAGTTAGCAGTAAAGAAATAAATAGTGAACTGATAAGTAAACGTATTCGGAATCAGTTAGTCAGTGAATGAGTTGCGAGTCGGTCAAGTTTGGAAGAATGGAACGATGAAGTAAATAGCGAATTGAAGTGCTTTGAATAGCACCATCAATAGTTATCACTATCAGTGTTGTATTACGATTAGAAGAAGCATTATCATATCGCAATGTAATCATTTATACACGTTATTATCATCATTTTGTGAGAATGGTTCAGGAGGCATGAAAAATGAATTGCGTTGAGTACGGTGGCTGTGCACCAGCGGTAGCTGCCACTGCAGCTGGTATATAGGCGGCTGCATGTGTTGGTGGAATATGAAACTTCATCGCGTCACCATAAGGATTCGGCTGTGGTTTCAACATATCGTAGAACGGTGGCTCAGGCGCTAGTCCACGCTTCTTTCCTTTTGATTTAGTGCTAATCTTGCGATTACGCGTTTGAATTCCATCTTTCTTCATCGAAATGGGTCGAGAAATCTGAAATTTTACTCAGTTTGTTTGTTTGATTCATTATAAGGAATTAATTGAGGCAAGACAAGGTTCCAGTTAAAAGTGAATTGATCGTTTATGAATTGTGCTCATTTTGTTTTTTTCTGTTGTTGTAGTCAAAAGTTTTGTGATATAGCATTTCATATGTATGCATTTGATTACTATCAGTCGTGTAAACTTGTATTTGCAGGAATCACGATATTGCTACATCATAGTCATTGAATATGGCATATTGCTATACAGAAATATTGGTGTATTGGTTTATAAAATATTAGCAAACGGTATATTCGTATGTAGAGATATTGCTATATGAAAGATTTTAAAAAAAATATTGCTATATGAAATATTAGAAATATTAGCAAATAGTATATTGTATTTAAAGATATTGATATGTTAGTATATAAAAATATTGGTATATTGATATGTAAGGATATTGGTACATTGGTATATAAAATTGTTGACATATAAACGTATTTATTTGATAAACAGAAATATTGGTATACTGGTATACAGAATATTAGCAAACAATATTATTGGTATACAAAAATTGGCTGATGTACCCATAAACAGTGGTATATAAAATACAGGTTGGGGCAAAAAGACCTGATACATTTCTAGATGTAATGAAATCCCAATCAGCAAAATCCATCAGCAATATCAACAAAATTAATCAACAAAATTTTTTTTGATGTTTTATTTCGCAAATCTAAATATCATTAGGTTAATTTTATTTCGTTTTAAAAAGTACTTCAAATAAATGTTTTCCGTTATTGGCTACACACTGATTAAGACGTTTGCGAAAGCTTTCAATAACTCGATGGATCATGTCACATGGAATGACAAGAATTTCTTGCTGAATGGCATGTTTCAATTGTTAAGGAGACCGAGGCATGTTTTTTATTATAACAATAATCATACGATTATGTCTATTAACCGCTTTTGTGTATACCAAAATAGTGCATATATCGGCAGTTGATATTATATTTTAAACCGATCATACGAAGACAGTTTCTGAACTTATTGAAAGAGTTTCAGTTAAGTTGTGAGCGATAGATCACTACTTTTAATTCATGCACTTGGCTGAATGATTGTTTGTCGTTTCGGACAGTAGCTATATTCAGTTAATATTCATTTGCGTGCATTTTCTCGCAATCTATAATATAAAATAAAAATGATGATGATTTATTACAACCAGTTGGCGCGATTAGCTTAACCAAAATTTTGGTCTCCTACCAATTGAGTTACGTTTTTGTTTGTCTCACTTCATTCATTATTTACATATGATTATGTCTATTAACGCGTTTTCTACGTGTTTTCACGTATGAATTTCAATAGTCCATCCGACGTGTTCTTCCTGAACCCCTTATTCTCTTTATCTTGTTAATTCACCTGTGACGCAGTTTTCTCCCTGCTTAAATCATCGATTCGTTTTCCGCCATCGATGATATTGATTAGCATTTATTTTTCTATTATGATAAATCTAGCAGCAACTCTCTCTATGTGTACTGCTCTAATTAAAATAGTTGTGATAGTACTGCTCTAAAATAGTTATGATATCAGCAGTTTGAGAAGTTATACAGTATAACAATAATAGTTAACGGGTGATAACTGAGGCGAATAAATGAACAGACTAAAGAGGTTGACTAAAGAGGTGGACTGCAAGCGTTCGAAGGTTATTGGCAAAAAAATGTTGAGCACATTGGTAGTGCTGACAAGAATGATGACAAAGAAGGAGGTTGTTCTTTGAAGAGGATGAGAAGGAAAAGGCTTGATATGTTAGGAGGTAAAGAAAGTTGAGGTAGAAAGCGGTGGATACCAGCCAAAAGAAGTGAATCTCTCAAGATGGTCATAGTATGCTGGGATGAACTGTTTGGAGAACGGTCGATGTATAGATGGGTCGTCGCTGTGAGAAGATAAGATCTATTCGTTGTGATGATCTGTAAAACAAGCACCACGAGGTGCGTACAATATTTATGCGTGTGAGTGACATAATCACTGAAAACGGCAGACCGTTGTACCATCAGATATAAGTATCATGGTGGTATGACTGCACAAGAGATATAAACAAATATCAATGATATGATTATGAATTATATGGGCAATGTGATGTGATTTTTAGAAGATAACTTTTAATGAAACAAATATAACAATCAAAGCATGTTCAGCGGTTTAAATAATTTGTATTTTTTGAGAGAAAGCGAAAAATTCTTGCTCCTCATCAAACTTTTCATCGGTAAAAGATTGATTCCAATGGTTGTTCATAAAGTTGGGATGATCCTGGTCTTTTGAATTAGATAGCAAATATACTGGTATTTGTCCGAATATTAGTGGTATTGCTGGTAATGGTAAATTGGCATTTATTTAATTGAGTTATTAGACGATGGATGTTAAATATGAAGTTATTTACACATTTACTGCATTCATCTGAACAATACTATTGCAAAAACGATAGTTTTATGGGCTGAGCTCTAGACAAATAAATGAAAAAAGATGCATTTCGGTGAATATTTGAAGGAAGAGGATGAACAGTAGATTAATGTTTAGAGTTTAAGAGATTCGCGAAGTGAATTGCTCAATGACTGTGAATGATAATAGTAATGTTGATGATAATGATAATAATAATGGTCATTATTGCTGCTACTATCCTTACAATGATGTTGATTGGCAAAGAAACAAATGAGTGTGAAGTGTGAAGAACAGCTGTTCAAAACATCCATTTAATCGGGCAGCTGTAATTGCCGATTTTGTATGGATGTGAGTGATGGCTGACTATAAAGTGAGATATCGCTCACAGTAGGATAGGTAGATGTAATACTATTATCATTATTACTGATTGCAGCAAATGTTAAAGTGAGTGAGTGCGTAAGTACAGAGACTGCTTAAGTTCCGGCTCTTGGGCATCTTAACTTTAGGCATATGTCAGCATGTTTGAGAAATACCTAGTCGTTGGGATTGTTCTCCAAGCACTTCTAGTTGTTTTTGCATGTGGTGATACTGCTAGTTGGATGTCTGGTATTTGAGATTGCATTAATGAATGAAAAGGTGAGAGATTTTGTAACCGTATGTGTGTGTAAATATGTTCAAGATTTTGTGAGCTAGAGCCAATGAATAACTGACTGAAATGGAGGTGAGGTTTGGATTAAGTGTTAAAGACGGCATGATGTAGAATGTTTCAAATGATCTATTGTTCAAACTATTTACCTAGAATGGAGCGAATTGATTTTGCAAAAATATTGGTAATTAAGAAGAATGAGTGAAATATTATACAGTGTTCGAGTAGTGTTATGAATGAAGTGGAGTGCATATAAGTATGAATAAGTAAACGAATGAATGAATGAATGAATGAAAAGATAATAGATTAGTGGATTGAAGCCATAAAAGTTGAACTTACATTATGAAGTTTATGATAGAGGCCACATGCATTACAAACTGGTTGACCATGAGCATTTCTCCTCCATAGCGTTGTATTATTTGTTTTACAATTAACACATTCAATACCCGTCCTCTTCTGTGCACTCTGCAAAACATTTCCAGTAATTAACGTTCAGACAAGAAATTCAGGATTCAAAATTCATTCCTTTTTGTACACATATATGAGCATTTATATACGGAACAGTTATCTTAATTGGTTGCGTAGAAACAATTATAATACAAGAAGAATTTTGATTGGCTTTGTTGCTGATATAATTTATCAGTACAGCTGATCATTTTCATAAATTATTCAATGAGGATTCATTCAAATTTTAATACATTTGATGCAATTTTGTGCTTGTCATCAGATGGCTACTTCTTAGTTGACAATATATTTTCCCAACAGATTCTATCATTTCTTAAAAACTTCAATCCTTACTGAATCATGACATTCATTCAGAAAGAGGGAATAGTTTCAAACGTGACACATCAGACAGTTTAATTTAAGGTTTTTGATAGTTCAGTATGCCGTCATGGCTATTTCTTGACTTATTAACAAACGATGATTCAAATTGTTTGATAAGATCGAATTTCATTGATGCCGTTTTCGTGTGAGTTCAACCACATCATTCGAAAATTTGTAGAGACTACATGGTGAATGTTTGTGATACAGATGATCGCTGATGAATGTTAGTTTACTGTATGAGTGTGGATACATATGTATATGTTTATTTATGATGTGAAATTATTAACGATTACATGCACACTGCAAATGTTCTGTACTTATCATGGATGTGTGTTTTACTTATAGTGATAATACTAATGGTAATAGAATATTCACTACATATGTATGTGTAACATGTTCGGTTCATGATCATACCATATCGAAAAGTTTAAATAATATTGAAGGTTGTATCGAAAGGAACACAAATCACGAATATGAGTTGTGTTTGATGTGTTACGCCATTTTGTAGCAGTTGATCAATTGTGAAGAGATGATTTCAGTCAATATTGTTGCTTTTGTTGTGGATGGATATTGCTTGTTTATGTGAGTTTGATTATTAGTGAACTGTTCATTTGGTTGGTTGACTGCTGGAGGGTTACGGGGATGGAACGGATGAATTAATGAGTTTGTAAGTGAGCAGTAAATAAAATGGAATTGAATAAAAAGAAGTGAAGAAGCGAAATGAATGAGAAGAATTTGTGTTTGTAGGTGGGCGAGTTGATGTGAAAAGGGACAGAACGAGTAGTACCCGAAGTGAATGTAGGCATGAGATTGGAAAGTAGATAAGTGAATAGATAAATGAATGATAGGTGAGGAGTAGATAAGGATCTAGATGGAATTGTGATGTGACTCGATGATGATACACGACGAGGAGGTTAAATGTTGCTGCGATTTATTTGTTGAATGCAATGTGGAGAGTAGGATGGGAATATGCACGAGTTAGATGAAGATGATGCCGCCACCATCGTGGTACATGATACCGTGAGGCCATGATGCATGATTTAATGTGCGAATGAACTAATTGTTGGAGAAGAAATCAAGGTTGGATGAACTTAGATCGGCTAGAAGATAGGAGAAGAGCATCAAGTAAGATGACTTGATTATTGGCTAGGTGGATGGATGGTCCAGAAAAAGAACAAAAGGAAGTATAGATGCATCCCGATGGATTGCATGAATTTTTACGTGAAATTAAATGTGAACGTAATGAAGAGGTTTTCGGTGGATCGTAACTTTCGTATTTGTTCATTTGGCAGAAGGCAGAAAAGTTTGCGGATTTGTTGCAAAACAAACTATTATCCCATCCCTCAAAAATGTATTAATGCTGATAGATGTGTCTTTGTGAAATAAATTTCTCTACAATCCAATTTGATGAGTGATGGATTAGAGCCACAAAGTGTGCATATTCTGAATTAAGAGTTGATAAAAAATGAAATGATTTATGTATTATTGATGTTATTTAAGTAGAATTGTCAATACTCTCACTTATTCTAGAGTAAAAGAAAGCAATTAAACGTTTTCTATCGCGAACTAGTGTACCTGGATTTTTATTCTTGTACTGCATCGAAAGGACATCACAAACGTATGAGTGAGGATGAATGAGTAATTTTTTTAATATCATATTTTATACGGTATTCCTAGTGCCTAGCTGTAATTGCACCTATATTGGATTTATCATGGCTAATCTTTACCTCTAAATGTGTGCATATGCTGGATATAGATATCTTCAATGCGTCTCTTTCTACTTATATGTGCAAATGCAACCTATTTCCATGTATACCTGAATAAGTTCACCTCTACGATCCTATTGAACAGTTTGTTTTGTGCTGTGAATAGATAAGAATCGCGTCCTTCAAATGAATTCGATTAAATTAACGAACAAATAAATGATAGTGCTATTGCATAATGAATATAATATAATATTGCATATAATATTATTGCTGGCCGAATTCGTCCATTCTGTTCGTTTTGCTTTGCTGTCTCTTTGAGTGCAACTGTTCAAGCACCACTGTCAACACGATTAAAGCAATTAACAAAAAACAGAATGGAATGATGGATGAATGAAGTGAACGTGCAACGAAACGAGTGAAATTTCGAAATTAATCGAGGAATATTGTCATGCAGAGAACACCTCACGTTGAATTTATTCACTCCTTCACTCAATATAGAAAAAACTGTGTAAAGGTAGGGACGTCAGTGTAGAGATAAGAACCGTTACTCCTATGATTAGTTAATTCAAATTTAAATGTAATTAATCACGAAAAATGTTATCTTTTAGTTGTTGCATTTTTCACTTCTGGATGAACAACAATAGACACATGTACTATAGCATAATTTTGTGTTGGTAAGTTAATAGCAATATTACAGTATACTGTTGGAAGGAACACTTTAGGGAGGTGAGTTGTGGATGTATTGATGTGCTTTTAATGACGAAGGAAGAGTTAATGGAAATATACTGATTAAGTAATTATGACTTTGATAAACTATTTATAAGCATGAGTGTCTGTAATTCGATAAAGTGGGCTTAGTGAGTGAGCTGATTGATTTGATTGCGTAACAGCAACAATAATAATAATATTGTTATTGATGATAATGAGATATCAATAGTGATGTTAGTATACCAATAGCAGTAGAAGTAATGATGGATTATATTGTATTACAAGATTGTAATCCAAACGTTCATCTCGTATTAGGTGATGTAATCATAATCCGATTCAACTCGAACAAGTAATTGATATGACTCTTATTAAACTATCATATGTTTGAGGTGTAAAGTGTAAAGTGCATGAAAGTTTACATTATTGTTGTTATTTTTGAGAGCGATAAATGAAGGTGAGTCGAAAGCAACTTGGAGTTGAGAGTTGAAACTGAGAAGATGTGTTTATTCGAGAGGATAGCGAAGATTAGACACTTTTTTAGGTGTGAAATTATAACTGGATAGAGAATAAGTTGAGAATTTCAAAAGATTGCGAGCATGGAGAAAGCACAATGAGTGAAATTGCACAGAAGAAAACGAGTGGGAGATTATCAGTGAATTGATTAACAAATCGGTTTTGAAGGGTTTAGTGGTTATGTGTGAGGTTAAGAGGAGGTACAGTGGAGACGGAAAGATGAAACGCAAGGAATATTTAGTGCGATGCAATATAACGGTGCGTTTAGCACTCAAAACGGTGACCTCTGCAAATCTACAGTATCCATCAACGCAGCTATGAATGAACGAGCGCAGCATAAAATTTCATGATGATAGACAGACATAGAGACGGATGAATGCTTATTTTTGTAAAAGATATTTTTAGTCATTGTTCAAATGCAAAAGTATAATGTTTATGTATTTGCATGTATATGAATTCATATGAGTGAATCCTGAACGATTTCTGTGTGAAATGTACGTATAAAAACATACATAAGTAGAAACGTACATGCGTATCGCTTGCAGGTATTTAGAAGAAACTCTGATATAAGTTGTATGTGCGTGCACGCATGAATATGGATAGTAAAGGAGTTTCATACTTGAAGCATTATGAATCTGAAGGAAATTTTCGATTGTTCTTGGAAAAAGGTTCAACAAACACCTACTTGTCTTTTCTTTGGTTTAACAAGTGGACGATTTTGACCATTCATTTTGTGATACAGTCCACACGCATTACACAGATAATGACCAGTTCCATCACGTCGCCACAGCGGCGTTTGTACAGCACCACAATTCACACATTCACGTCCTTCAGCTGTAAACATAGCTATAACAACGATCAGTATTGGTAATAATGAGAATAAGAATAGTGATAATAATGAAAATAATAATGATCCTGACAACTGTAATACTGTATAATGGATAGTGGATGAGAATATGAGCTACTAAAAATTTATTAAGTGTATGAATAATCAGAATATGTTGTGAAGGAAATTTTTTGAGCATGTGCAACTAACTGATTTAATTATTTTTACATGTCATATCACTCGCTTATCACCATCATCTTCAAACCAGCAAAATGCATAGATCTATCAGCCACTGATACACCCATTCAACCAACAGTAAGTAATAATGAATTAATTAGTCGATGAATTTGTTTTTCTTGAAACTTACATGCTGTATTCCTCGGTTTCGATCTGGACGTAACGTTACCGTTGAGAGCTCCACCAAGTGTACCATTAATGTTATTAGTACCTGAGGTAGTACTTCCTCCACCACCCGTTCCAGTAGCACCATTAGCCAAACCGTTAGTGGAACGTGATGAGGTGCTAGAACCAACTGATGACGAGCAAGCAGATGCGGGTGCTGAGAGACGACTTTGGGCAGCTAGCAAATTGGCACCGTGCAGTGGCGCATAATAGTCTGCGGCAGTCGCTGAGTAGGCTTGATAAGCACTTTGTTGGAAAAAATTCTGAGTGGTTGACTGATTCTGAGCTGAAACTTAAACTTAGATGCATTTATGATTGATTGATTTATTAGATCATTGGAGGTTTACTGCGTTTGCAATATTGTATATAGTTGATTATTTAGTGGGAGAAGTTAATGAGGAAAATACTCAGGGTAATGCAAATGCAAAAGAAATTGATGTGAGTAAGACACGGATGTTTTTGGGGATGACAAACTGAATGAGTAAATGAACGTGGGTAAATGTGGACAAATGGATGGAAGTGATAAACGATATGACCGAATAATATTTCAGATAAAATATTGGATACTTTATAACGAGTAGATATTGATTGAGTGGAAATAAGGTTGCGAAATCGCATTCGAAAGAATGAGTGAAGATAGAATGGGATTTGAATTAGATTGAATCAATGAGGAGAATGGAATAGGTAAGTGAGTGTTCATGCTTATGCTACTGAGGGCAGGCACATTGTGCGTTTTTACTGCGGTATTGCTTAAGTGAGCGGTGATTGGGTGAAGAGAGGGAATAAATTGATTCGATTAAGTTGATGAAGTATGATTGAGTGAATTTGCAAAACGAACCAACAAACATTTGCGTTGGATCAGTGATAACGGTAGTTGGTTGTGTAAAGCCAAGATCGGTGGCGGTACTCGACGAGCATGGTGAGGCAGCTGAAGCAGTTGCTGCACTTAACGCAGCGTTCGTTGAGGAATTTGTGGCGGCAGCACTGGGATAGGGCCATGTTTGAAAGAATAATCCCGGATAGAACTGACCACTCGCACCTGAAGTTAGAAACCAGATTAAATCTGCTTCGATTTGATTTGATTAAAATGTGATCAAATAATTGAGTGCTTAATTGTTTTTTTATGTGTCTCTTCGTGTATTCTAAAAGATACATGATTTTATTTAATTGTAACGTATTTTCTACGTAGATATGGCATAATGCACAGTGTTTCCACCTCTGTCATAGCGTAGCATAAACTAATCATCTAGTTATTGTTTGTGACATTAATAAGCGACTAAGAAATAAGAAATGAGTAGCTATAATCATTACTGTTAATGAATTGTTGTGTTGCTGCTACTGCTACTTTTTATGGTCATTGTTATCACTTTCAGCAATAGGTGTCGTCATTAGGTGTTTTTATGGTCATGCTTATCACTATCATTATTATCGTTGTCAGCATACATATTTCGTCTGTGTTCAAATAGAGAACGTGCAATATGCACTAATATTCCGGTTGGAATGAACCGGAATATTAGTGCATATTGCACGTTGGCGAAAAATTTTTTGTGGCTTTTCATAAGAGAAATTGAGCACCTGGCGAACAATCATAAATTCGTGGGTACGATCGTGTGAGTGAGTGATTACTGTGACTTACCGTATCCATCAACTTTTGGCGTGCTCTGATAGTAGAGTTGACTATTTGACGAAGGAGTTGTGTAGAACGTAGACGGTTTTATGGGGGAGAAAACCTGAAATAGAAATTGAAGCATTTATTGTTTGGTTTTGTTTCCATCTTATGATGCTGTTTTTTTTTTCAAATATAAGATGAAGAAAATGACAATAATAATATTAATGACAGTGTGAGCTGAATGTGTGAAGATTGTTGCAAAAATTTATTGATAATTGAAATAGATTAAGTAATTACTAAACACCCATTTTATTCATCAATGATCTTTCAATTATTGCTTTGTTTAGTGAAAGCCATCCCAAATGGTTTTGAAAGGGATTTATTAATTACTTTATTTGGCTGATGAGGACAGAATTTTTTAAAACCTCATTAGGTTGTCTGAAGAGTTCTGAGGAGGGAAGTAATGCATTGTTTTGAAAACAAATTTTGTATAAAGAAATTCTTTTCGTTGCATTGTGGTTTTCAGCGGAACGTCATAAGTAGAGAGGCGATTTGTGAGTAAATTTGTTATAAGCAATAAAAGATGTTATCACAATGGACATATGATACTAGTTGTTTAGTGCTGTAGTACTAATAATAATAGTTGTAAGGATCGTTCTCATTTGAATTGTTTATTTATAAATGCTATAAGAATCTGTTGATATTATCTGATACTGACATATTTGGTGTGTAATAGAATACGCATGTATACATGAGCTCTAATAAGATCAGTATATAGTTCCTTTATAAAACGATGTTTCTTTACGGATATTTGTATTGTAATAATGATAATGCGTCAGTATCATTCATTTTACATGTTACGAGTGCGATGAATTATCAGATCTTATTAAATTAATTAGAGATTTCAGTGAGGCGTGCAGAGGAAATGCGTATTTGTTGAGGAGAAATGGGATGATATGTTGAAATGAATTGAAAATGAATGTGAACCCTACACTGTCTTCATTTTGAACGTTTTCATTATCCTGGTTAACTTGATTCATTTGTTGGATTGCCGAGAGGTCGGAAACGGGTACAGATTGATCCGCATCGATGTTGTTCTCGGGTAACGGTTGCACCGGTTGATAGAGCAGCTCTGAGTGACCGCCAAGTTGTCCAGGCTGGAATTTATATTCCATGCGGCACTATGGGTCTTTTTGTGTAGATATCTGTTGCTCACTGAAAGTTTCACAGATTCAAATGATAGTATACAAAAGCTGTAATGAAATGTCGCATAATTGAGTGAATGAATGAACGAATAAATATGAGACATCAAATGCACAAATCTATAACTTTATATCCATCCGGCTGAACGAATTCATTATAGCATACATGAAAAACATATTACATACTTGAAAATATGCACACAACTTAATATGTACGATGTGCTTCCATTGCAATATCCTTATCTGCTATCTGCAAATAGGCAGACACCTATATCAGTTTCACACGCTCAGTTATGATCTTTTCATTTTCTTATTGACTGATGTGGTTATTGCTGGCATCTGAACACCCTCTTTTTACCGTTACTTTCACTGTTCTCTTATCACTTTTAATATCTGCATAAAAGGTTGATCAAAATAAGTGAGTAAATGAATGAATGGAGCTTCAAATTGACTGAACGGATAAATGTAAGCTTATATGGGATTGGCGTATAATAGAGATTTATACATAGATCTTTTGATCTCATATATTATATGATAGGCAAATAGAACCGTCTATCCATCTCTAAATACAATACGTGATATATGGAGATAAATGGATGAATGAATGAGTATATTGTCACATACGTAATGAAGTAAAAATCACAGCTGTCTGTATGCTTGTTTGTGGCTGCTTAGCTTTATGACGCTGCATGATAGCAGTTATATTGATAGTGACAATGGGGCTTTAAGTTGGTTCGTTGTTCAATCATGGTGCTAAATAGATGGATGAGTATAATATGTAGATGTATGGTTTATGTATGTGCATTCGTTTATAAATGCTTCTTATTATGATTACTAATATGCAGATTTGCATTTAACACAACCATTTTGAAGACATCATTCATTCCGTTCTCGATTCGTCATTCATTCTTGCAGTGACTTAGTAGCAGCGAATATGAAAATGCCAAATTACATAGCCGATTGAACAGGAGAAACTTGGTAATGAAAAGAATTAAATTTGGTATTGATGTGTGATGGGTTTCGGCTGATTGGGAGACGTCGAATGATGCTAACAAAAAGGAAGGGAGAATGAACAAACAACGAAGTGTTGGATATACGGAGAGAAGGCTGAAATAAGGAAAAGTAAGGAAGAAGAATGGAAGAAAAAAAGAGGAGGGTGGGGGGGGGGTAGATTTACAAGATGGCGAGAGTTTGATTGATTAATCAGAAGGAGCTGATCAAAACTGGCTGCATTAGGCGAACAAATTGAAGTTTTAATACTTAAGTGATCAATATACAACAGTATATAATCAGTCCAATATCATTATCTGTATCGTCATATCACCGCCATATCTTATCATTACAAAGAATCTCCATTCGTTTTTTTCTATGAATCACATCATAAATGATAGGATGTTGCTTCCATATCATTCTTGTTTATGCGTGCAATTCTTGTCGGCCCAACTATTTTTTGAAGATATTTTTTGCAATTTGAATATTAATATGACAGCAGTTTTAATCGTATCGTATTCACATGATCTCATACCTACACCTGTGAGCGATCTTTTTCTCCTTACCAACAATACAGCCGCATTTCATTCTGAACGATTCACGTTATTTGTTGTTAAATCTAGCAAGTTTCACTTCTATCGGATGCATCGATTCTATTTGAGAACAGATTGATATCAGAACGAGTGAGTGAGGTTAGTGGCTTTGGTATGTTGAAAGTTGAACGCTGATATGTGATTATCAGCGTACGAGTGTACCAGTAATAATCATACTCAATGGTAAGTAGGACGTAAAGCAGAAGAGTGTACATACTTATTTGCTTGCATTGCGGTAAAGGAGGTGAATGGATGCTGGTGATTTGTGATTAATGAATACTAAATAAAAAAGAGCGAATGCATAAATTAAATAATATGAAATGAGCAGACAAAATTCTTCATTGTAGAACACACTGATGATAATCATAAGAATGAGGATTGTTATTTTATTACCCTTATTGCTCACTGAATGAATGATTTAATTTTTTTCAAAAATTGGAACGTTATTGGTGTAGAAACGTCGTCAGTGCGGACTCAAATGACTGTAATAACTACTGCTAATAAATATAATAATAATAATAATAGCGATAATAATGGATAACAAAATATGAGAAGTATTATGATGTAAGTCAGTTTACCAAAATTTGCTTGTGCGTTCTCGTATGTGGTATGTCTTTAAGTGAATCTGAATGAATGAAATGGAGTGAGAAGGAATAGACTGGAGTGAATTGATATTGATGAAGGAATGAAGTGTGAACTGAAATGAGATTTGATGGTTTAGAAACAACTTTTCTGAGATAAACTTCTGATGAATCAGCTTGAGAATGGAGTATATGTGCTTGTGTGTGTGGAAGATGTTCAAATTCGATCGCTAATTAAGAGTGGTGCTTTAAAGAGGGATGAATTGATGGATTGACATATAGGACAGGGCAAGGAAGTAAGTGTAATGATAGGATGAATGAATGGGTGTACGGATGGATAGATCGACGAATTAGGCCCGGCAGATACGAAGCAACGAATGATATTGATGATGGTACTGCATCACTCATAAGTTTTTTTTTTTAAATTTGATCTTAGCTATAATAAGAGAATTAGCTAATCAATTTGATTTTTCATTGAATTGTTTATGCATTTGCCTATTTCTTTATGTATGGCAATAAGATAATGGTGACTGGTTGAATTATGAAATAAGGTATTTTAGTTGAAATATTTAACGCCATTTCTGTTAGAGACACGAATAGTATCAATAGTAATAACAATAATGTTTCTATTCATGATAATCTGTTTAGATAATCGTTGATGACAATAATGATAATATCGAGTGATGATAGGCATTTTAGTACATATGTTATCGATATAATGTTGGCTGGTGCTGCTTCCGTTCCAAATGATACTTGAGGGATTTTCTTGGCTTGGATTGAAACGAATAGTAGTGATCAAGCGGAATAATTATGGTAATGATACTCAGTCATTACGCGTGATTATAATAAAATGAATGAATTGAATTTCTGCGAATGTAGATATCTTGGGTTAATTCTGGCAAATAATAACCAATTAAGGTTTTTGATTGTTTGATGTGCTTACAAGGGAATAAATGTGATTTGGAATGAAATAATATGAAGTGATCGAAAAAACTGTGATTAAATTTCATACGAGTCATGCAGGCTCGCATTGATTGTGTTCGATACTATCTTTTTTTTTGATGGTTTGATCTGAATGGTAATAGACGAAAACATAACTGAAAACGTATATTGAACGGATGATTCAAGACAGTGCATAGCATAATAAATTTGAGCATTCAGTTTAGGTATTCTAGGTTAAGTTCAGGAAAAATAGGCGACGAATTAATAGGTATTTGTTTTAATAATCTGATGTGATAAAATGATAAGAAAAAGCAAAGAGTACAGGCTGTTCCATGTGATAAGATATTTGTATGTATGCATATGCTCATGGTAAAATAGTAGCAGTGATAAGCTGAAGTTAAATGGCAAGAAATCTTTCAAAGAACTTGATAGATACGATGATTTTTAGGTGTGAATGAAATAATCGTTTTGAATGAATATAAAGAGCGATTTAGATGAAATTAGATAGCAGCTACGGCAACAATGAGACGAGACGAAGTCACCGTGAGAGAATATTCACAGCACTACAACATCATAAGTGTTCTGGTTGGTTGAATGGATGTTATTGTGAATATGAATAATAGTTGAAAAATATATCAAATCAACAACATATAGTAATAACATCATTAAAACGAGTGAGGCAAGATTTGAACTCTGAGGGGAGGGAAGTGAAAAGGCAAAATGGCTCATCTAAGAATACTCATCTATCTGTATCATTATCATTCCTATTAGTATTATTGTTCTTACTATTATTGTTATATTGACAACGGTTCAGCGTAAAGCCCCGGGGGCGGAGTGAGCAACTAACGTTGGCCATCCTCATCTCGTGAGCGCACGCACACTTTCCTTCTCAATTTGATGGACATCCATAAAGGCGGAGTCGTCCTAACTTTCATACCGCCCATTCCAGCAGTTCCTACCAATCAAATGCATCAGCCTTTGTCTCTTGTTCTATTCCTTTCATACGTTATCTTTTTTACTCCCTATCTTTTCTTCTAAAAACTCTCCTATTCCCAGCAACCTCTGCATTGGTCTCTCTCTCCATTTCTCTTTCTCTTGCAATTTATCGTATGCAACGAGCCGTTCGTTACCAATGAATCATGATGGAACTTGACGAATGCTGAGGAATTTAACTGATAACAATTAATAGTATTCCTATAATAATAGTAATAGTATTAATAAAAGTTTTGTCATTAAACAAGTGACCATGGTATGGCGACAATTTTTGGGTGAAGCAATAAAATTTGCTTAATGGTTACCATAGCATCTGTATTGATATAAAGCTTTAATAATGAATATTCGTTGACAGCAAAAACGAAATAAACGATATTCGCATCATTCAAATGATATTGAAATCAGTGAAGCAATAAGTATCACTGAAGTGCTTTTCGATACCACACTTGTTGAGAATCACATAATCATAATGATGATAGTGATAATTATATTGGCAATAGTAACCAAGATAATGAGTATAATGATGACAAATTGAGTTGAAATAAAATAGGATATGATAAGATCGAGACAAAATAAAACTTAGTTAAGAAGTTGTCAAAATTAAGTTGTTTGTTTGTTGCTTTGTGGAGTTTACTATTGTGAAGTAGAGCATTGTTAGCATACTTTAGTCTTTGCTCTTTCTGGTTTTTATTTTGTGTTCATTCCTCTCAAATAAGCTTTATTTTTACACACTAATCTCTCGTCAAACCTCCGTTAATCTCGTTTCTTCAATCAGCGAAAGTCGACTGAAATCATTCGGTCATTATGAGGAGGAATGATGTCAGCTTAAGAGGTTAACAACACCAGCTAGCGGCAGCCAGTTCAACCAACCAACCGACCAACAATCCGTCATCAGTTTTTATCTATTTTCAACTTTATTCCTCTCGAACACAAGCATAAATCTATTACTTAACAGCTATGTTTATGCATTATATACACGTATCTGTATGGCTTTCACTAAGAACTTTGTCAAATTATCCACTATCATCCATCCACTCAGCACAATTTTATCACATTAAAAATGTATATGTCTTCATCCGTGCTTATCATTAGCATCCTTAACGTAAACATTCACAACATCACCAGTCGAAAGATACTCAATCTTTTTCGAAACATACATGTTGCATTCAACATTTTCGTATAATTCTCGCGTATATATATAGCAATCTCTTTGATTCTAATATCAACAATAATGATGAGAGGAAGTAATAACAGTGATTTTAATGAACTTTATGGTAAACGTAGTGATGCATATGGTGAGAGAAGTGAAAAAAGATTCAAAATCTCGTTGATTACAACGAAAGTAGACTGTGATATTTTATCAGCATTAACTATATTAGCTACCAAATCTTATCAAGAATCAAGATCTTGTTCGATTATTGTCATTTGTTAACGATACTATCTCCTGTCGTCACTTAATCGATTGCTGTTGTTAAAAGATAGCTCAAATGCGCGATTAATCAGTGATTTAATCGGTTAAGTGGTTGTTATTTTGAGATTGTGTAACTGATTAGATTAAGGCGTATGATCAATGATAACAACATTATTGAGGAAACGGAAGAACAAGAAGATACCAATCTTATCGTATCGCATTTTATCAATGAAATTTTCACACTCTTTTGATTAGTGAAACAATCGGATTAACACGCATCTGATTATGATGGTATGTGTAATATTATGCTAATATTATCAATAATAATAGCGCAAATAGCAGTGATAGAATCAAAGAATGTTGCTGATGGAAACGCAATAGCAGTCATGTTGATAATAACATGTTTACAAGTCATTAGTTATGAAAATAATTTCAACGTGAAACTGAGTTGGAACTTACTGAAGGGGAAGAGGGGGGGGATAGGAAAAACCTTGAGCCGATCGAAGCTAATAATTGACTAAATGTGAAAAACTGATGTTATAACAATAATTTTTTAGTGATTGGTTGATGAGCAACAAATTGATGGTGTACTAATTTGAGTAGACTTTAAGTGAAGATCAGATACAGTAATTGTTGCATAAATGACATATTCACAAGTTGATCTCTTTCGAAGAAGAAAGCTTCTGTTTCGATTAGCACCTATTGGTAGCACGTTCATGTGTGTATTGTGGATATCACTTGACAGTGAGTTGAATGAAATTTAATATCGAACTTATTCGTTCTACAATTGTGGTTCAAAATTTTTCAGAATTTTTCTTATCGTATTCATGATTATTTATTCAGCCTATCCTATCTGTTTCTTTTTTTTCACGAAGAATTTTTTTTTTATTTTCCTACACAATCTTTGATTGGAAATGAGTGAGGGAAGCAAATTATCGTTAACCTAGCGAGTTACCGTCTTTAACTGGATTTTTTTTGCTTCGTTTGAGGCTTAAGTTGAACATGATGGGACTGCCACTATAGTGCTTGAGTTAATCGAATTTAATGTTTGCTCGTTATTCAATTCTATTTGATTCAGCCATTCGATCTTAATTAATTATTGCTTGTTTGAATAACGCAAAAGAAAAAGCTACAAATTTATACTTTGTACACTTGTGCGTAGTTATAAGCATAAAGCTAATTTTGATCATTTATATATATTCAACGTATCAGGTCAGTTCCGTGAATTTACGCTTGAGTCATTCGTTGATTTATGAAAGTGGCAAAGAGACATTGATAGGTGAATGAATGCTGATAGATGGTAGATAGGATTGATTTTGTTTCAAGTATTTATTCTTTTTTAGGCAGATTTTAGTCTTATATACTTACAATCGGTTACATACGAGTATGTATGTTCATTTATAAATGAATATTTGATATAATTCATTTTTCGAAACAAACAGACAAATAGGCCGGAAATACGTTGTGATAATAAGAGATACGATAGATTATTTATACTTTAATAAGCATTCACATATTGCTGGCCATTTGTATTTATAATGGTTGATGTGTACGTACGTTGGTCGTATTTTGTTGGATAAGCTGAAGGGTATGGTGACGAAGCGATAAGCGGTACAAATTCTCAAAGGATTTGAAGCTGTGATGTGATTGAAGATGAGCACAATAGAATAGAACAGGATTGGATTGGACTGGATCGAATCTAGAGGATAACAGATAGTGTTTATAAGATTTGAAAGGATCATCCATGGACTATGATGATACTAATAATTATAGTAGCAATAACAATGCTAATAATAGTAATAATAATAATAATAATAATAATTATTATTATTATTATTATTATTATTATAACAATAATGGCGATAACAACAACAATGATAGTAAAAATGTTGCTGGCAAGTACTTTTGCTGCTGTTAATTCAGCAGACAATGTGTTTGTCATTCTTATCATCGTAAGGATATTAAAGCCAGAATGAACTGAACACTGAGTGCATAAATAATG
>JAPYMA010002164.1:0-23406 GCA_035041965.1 Anisakis pegreffii
TGTTATTGATCGCTTGTAGAGTTGATTAGTGAAGAAATACACATCCAAAGTCAGTTTTAACGAATAGGTTGGTGATTTTTCCGTGCCAGTCATACGAGCTCAACTGAAGCCACACGAAACCTCTCTGTGAGGTATTCTAGTTCCTTATGGTGTGGTTTTCACTAGTCATGTAATCTTCACTGAAAATTTCATTCTCCTCATTTCATCAGCATAAACTTTGGAGGTTTGGTTGTGAAACATACGTCGAAAAATCGAAGTTTGATGCAAAATAGCAGAGATCTGTACATGTTACAATGGATATCGATGCGATAATTCAGTTATCAGTCCAGATATCTTTAATAGTTCAAAAACACCAAACAAAATGTGAACAACACCAATTAAGGAAAATGAACCACGGAATATGGGTAAAGTCACATTGTTCACCACTGAGTTTTGATCACACAAACCGTTCGTTAACTATACTTATGCGACGGACCGTGTTGTTATTGATCGCTTGTAGAGTTGATTAGTGAAGAAATACACATCCAAAGTCAATTTTAAAGAATAGGTTGGTGATTTAGTTGAAAGTTTTTAATATTTTTTTATGTCAACAAAGTTATGTTCCTCAGAAACTTTAGGACACTGGAACGAACGTTGTAACACAATTCATATGTCACTGAGCAATCCAGAGAGATCACGCTAGGCTTGAAGACGGCAACCTTTTGGCTTCTAGAGAGCATCAAGAAAAAAGATATATATATATATATATATATATATATATATATATATATATATATATATATATATATATATATATATCCTCAAGCAAGTACAATTACTCAGCAAAATCATGTTTCTCGGAATCCTCAGATTTGATCGGATCGAATGGTCAAGAGATATTCAGATGTGAACGGGCAGGCATCAGAGCATGGCTAGGTTGAAATTGTCAATCGCTATAGTGATATAGCAACGCATAGATTGATGTGTATTGATAAATGTATATAAAACCGCAGAACTGCGTTGGATGATATAGGCTTATGGAAAAACCAGTTCCTCCTCAAGAACAAAGAATTGCACACCTAAACATAAATTTTTCTGAATTCAGATATTTTGCTGGATCAGATGAGGTACAAAAACTCATATGTTTCAGGAGGAACATGAGAGAACGGTAGGCTTGAAGACATAGCGTTCAGTTAACATTGAGTAAATAGCTATACCTCCCTATGTAAGCAAAATCATTCGGTAAAATATATTTTTTCTAAATCTGATCACTCGGCAGCCTCGAAAAGTGAAAAGAAATTCATATGTTGCCGAGCAAACTTGACAGTACGGCAGACATGAAGCCGGCACCCGTACTGCATCGAGACAGCTTTGATAAAACAGCTATATCCCCTCAACTAAGCGAAATTGCCCGAAAAAAAACATATTTTCCTGAATGCAGAGATTCTGCTCGATCGATTGGTGCAAAGAAATTGATATGTTATTGGTCAAAGCTGAGGGTACGGTAAATTTGAATGTGCCAACCCCTATGGCATCAGGAAAATAGCTATATTTCCTCGTAGAGGCAGAATTTCTCAGCGATATTTTCCTTTTTATGAAGCCGAGATTCTGCTTAATCGAACCATGTACAAACAATAATATGTTACTGGGCAAACTTGAGAAGACGGTAGGTTTGAATGTATCAAACCTATATTTCTATAGTAATGTATAATATGCATTGATCTATAGTGATCAATTGCATATCAATGTGCACCTCAGCGCTAGTTGAGATAGCTTTAATAAAATAGCTATACCTCCTCAACTAACCAAAATCGCCCGACAAAATATATATTTTCCTGAATGCAGAGATTCTGCTCGATCGATTGGTGCAAAGAAATTGATATGTTATTGGTCAAAGCTGAGGGTACGGTAAATTTGAATGTGCCAACCCCTATGGCATCAGGAAAATAGCTATATTTCCTCGTAGAGGCAGAATTTCTCAGCGATATTTTCATTTTTAGAAAGTAATGTATAATATGCATTGATCTATAGCTGGTGCTTGAGTCAACATTTTAGAGATGATGCTGAAGATGGATTTTATGAAAACGTAGAGGCAGGACTGGCGCTGAAACTAAAGTTTCAGAGCTGCTGAGCCGGAGTTGAATCAATTTTATTCCAATTTGTGCATTGCTGATTGCAAGTCTTCATTAAAACTGTTGATAATTTTTCCCGGAAATTTCTCATTTTGTAGCGAACTGAATTTGCTTCCCAATGAAACATTCGGAATTGATCGAGTAAATTTCTGATCCAACAATACATAGTGTTCAGCTGCTCACATCAGTAATATTGGACTGAGACTTCCGTAATTAAATTTTCACCGCTCGAGAAATGAACCGATTCTTGTTGCGAGTCTACGCCTTTACGTAGAAAATTTATTTCTCTTACCAATGAGACCTCATGCGGATATTCAGATCAGGTATTGTATTGGGATACGTCAAACCTGCGCCTTATCGATAAATTAATTGGCCTTGCACGAACTCTTTTTTTTTTCGCTTTGCCTAATCGCGTCGATCCAAAAGTGTAGTTTCACTTCTGGTTTCAAAACCGTACGTTATTCGTTGATTCGATTCCGTTGGAATGCATTGATAGATTTATGAATTCGCAAATTATTATTTTCTTATTTGAATTTAATTACCTACGTTTGAGGTAATTGACAATAAGCAATTTGAAAATCGCGTATAAATCATTTTACTCGCATTGGGTATAGTGCGAGAGGTATGTTTAGATTGACAAATTTGCTCGGATCAACGACTTGAGACATGAAAAGCGTTTCATGCAGTAACACAGGCATGGTTGTATGCAGCAGCAAACATTAAGTGTACAGGCTTTTGCAAACACAACGGAAGGCCGGCCATCCCCGAATAGGCATTCAGTGCAAGCCAATCCTCGGTCACCTATCACCACACTCGCCAAAAATCGGAACTTGCGTATCTCTCTGAAAATTGCGTACAGCTATTAGTATGAATCCATATACAACCAGGTATGTAGATCCGTCGTCGCTGACACATTGTTGTTGAACCAAAATAGATTCGATGTGAAAGATGCCGCGAGCTTCTTACACTCGATAAACGCAAGACTGTAAGGAAAATGCTTGTTTTTGTGGATGTAAATGATTCATTGTCGATGTTGAAGTTGATCGACGGCACAGTCACATGACTGCACTTAGTCTTTATTGCGTTCCAAACCAACTATCGTGCCTTTCGATGGTGCTTATCGTTAGTGGGAAAACATCCAATCAACGGTCGCTCGCAAAAATTTCGGTCTGAATTCGGATATTCGAATTCCCACCGAATAATTTGGAATGTCGGTCGGAATTCCGAATGTCGGAATGTTGAAACGTAAATTCGGTCGGATTCTGACCGAACAATTCCGACAGTCAGTGGGAACGCCTAAAAATTGCTACCAGCAACTATCCATATATTCTGGAGAATATTCCACTGCTTTATTTAGAACAGTTGTTCGGTCTAAGTTCTGTCGCCTTAGTTCGAGACTCTGCGCCATCTCGTACGTACAAAAGAGCACAGAGAAATCTCATTCACGAGTCCTTTCTGTTCGGGCGCAAAAATGGCCCAGTAACAGTACACATCTCACAATCGGTCAGTCCTCATGTCTAGACGTCGGCACAGCACGCAACAATTAAAGACCAATGCGCTAAAGAATATTTGTTACCTAACAAAGAATTGCCTGCTGACCGATGAAGACGTTCATAATTCACTAAAAATAACAGCCATGTAGCATTATTATTTAGGAAGTCATGACAATTTTGCACATTATTTTCAGTGAGACTTCTCCTATAGAATGAAATGAATCCATTTTTGGAACATGAATCACAACAAACGTTTCATAATATTGCGTTCTATGCTTGAAATAACGCAGATTTATTGTGTGGCTTTGTTTTCATTCTGCTTGTTTTCATATGCTCTGTTGCGATATTCTATTATGCGTTCGAAAAATCCACAATGAATTCGTCAACGACAACACAATATGAAACATTTATTTTTACGCATCAATAACACAGGCAAAAACAGGTCAACTCTCCCTCAAAAAATATAACAATAATTCAATCATCTCAAGCGATATTCCTCCGAACAGAAACAGTGACCGCCAAAAGAACAGAAGAAATCACAATGAATTCTGAATGAATAAACAAACAAACGACTGGTCGAGAATGGCTCCGCACTGACAGCATGATGAATTGAATGGAGACGAGGGCACACAATGGGGATTGGAAACAACTGGACTCCTAAGTGAGATAATAGCAGGTAAGCATTCTGACAGCCATTGAAGCAGTGTTCGTAATTTGGACAGAATATGAATCATCAGGACACGTCTGGGGGACCCCTCCTCGAAACACCTGAACTTTCAGAAAATCCCTCACACCCATGGAGTTCCCGTAAAAAAGATTTTAAAAATTAACGGTGATCCAACGCATAAAACTCATAATTGATTTATAGTACAAAGGTTGCATGTAAGTATCACAAGCTCCACAACCCGAAAAAATTTTTGTCGCCAACAAAAAATTACTGCAGCAAGATTCACTAGTTGGCGCTAGAACCTGCGTGATAAATTTTTTCTTTAACTATAAATTCTGCTGAACCGGTGGGAGGCGAATTTCAGAGCTGAAGCCGAAGGCTTAGCCGGAACAATGGGGGGTGCGGAATTGAAGCTCGAGCTGGAACCGGGATGAACTTTGGAAATAAGGTGATCCAGGTTTGGAGCTAGAGCGGTATTTTCAGAACTGCGAAGACTGAACTGATTCAGTTCTTTTTTTTTCATATTTCGGTATGGATAATCACAAGTCTTTATTAAACTTTAACGTGGACCGGATGAGATGATTCAGTACAATCCGTCACAGAGGTCCCCGCCGGGGAGGGCGCCCCAATGAAGGGACTTAACAATCCAAAATGACTGCTCAAAACTTCCGAATGCCATGATCAATTAGAACTGAACCATATGATATGATCAATCACTACATAACAGTAAAGATATTTCTATGATAGTAAAACATACACATCCCACTAACACTGTCAATATTTCGCTTACCTCGGTAACTAAATTATTTGACCAAATATGAATTTTCGGAAAGTCGCTTTGACAAAATTTAAATTCGCTATCATCGATAACGGCTCCGCAGTGATTTTTTCAACATTAACGAGCAAAAACTCAGAAAATGAGATTCAATCGAGAACCGCTCAAAAAGCATTTCATCAATTTTGTTGAACAGTAAAACCAAATCAATATGACCAATCGACGAAACATCACCCAGTGATAGCTTGCCATTCTCGCAGAAAAATGACAACGATCCATTAACAATGGCACAGTTTCTGATATAAAAAATCCAAGAAGTATAAAATAAATTATTTTTACAGCAACATTACAATATCCTTATTTCCTCGCAAATAATCAATTGACTCACTCAGAATGAAAACATTAGTAACGTAGATATTGAAACAAAATGCACAAAGTATAAATTGATGTAAATATTACAAATACTGAGAAAGGAATTACCAAAATCAAAGCAATATTCACGATTTCATTCATTTTCATTCAATGAAAAACATTCAAGCGGAACTGTTGTACTCAATACTGATCACATTATTTACGAATCAAAATGGGAATTGAAAATTCTGATTTTCCTGGCATTCAAATGATTTATAAATCAAAACACTCGATCGCTAAATTGAAACCTCAAACCTATTCGTTCAGTTGTATAATAGAACCACCGAAATAATTTCATTCAAGGAAAATGAATGATTCAACAGATTATAAGCGCATAAAACCAAATGTTGAATATAACTTCAAGTTTTATCATCGCAATCGTTATTGTTGTACTAATAAACAAAACAGACGAATGAAACGAATAAAGATCAATCCATTTACAAGGAGATGTGATGACTGAGCATGAAAATAAGAAGGAACTCAACTCGCAATGAAATAAAACGTGCTAAAATGTTGACTGAGAACTAGCAGGCATTAGTGATGGCATTCAAGAAGACGACATCACAAGAAAATGATAAGAGCAGAACTGGTGAAAAATCGAACGATAATACAACAGCATAAAAGGTGAAAACTTGGAAAATGGGGCGTGAAAATGCGGACAAAAAAAAAGATCTTGAAGAATCTGCTAACTGCTAATAAGAAAATATCCTACCCAGCTAGGCTGAAACAGATTAAATCAAGCCTGATGATGAAATATATAACGAAAAACGCTTCGATAAAAAATATATTTCAAAGGCATTTCGAAGTATCACTGATAGCGTGAAGCAAATCATCAGATGGAAGAAAAGTCAAAAGTTGGAACTGATTCCAAACTTATCGAAAAGAAAAACAATGAAATAAAGCTGATTTTACACAATAACATTAATACATTATGACTGCAACGAATACTTATTTCCTTTACAAGATCACTGCTCGACACATCTCCTTCTGGGGTTTCTTACTTGTCATCCTAGTATTTAAGCAAAATACATGTTTCGCTACCATGATCCGACGAAAACACTACACTACAATCGACCAAAAATCGCTCATTTTTTAATGAAAAAAACTTTGCAAACTAACAAAAGAAACTGATTCAATGAATAAAGACAATGGTTTTAATGGAACGAAATAAAGGCGGAAGAATGAACCAAAAAAGAGAATTACAGAGTAAATACATTATAATGACTAAGAAAGTAAAAGTTCATATCGAATTCGATAAAGATCATTTAAACGAAAACCATACTGAAGGTATACCGCATCCGAATACGGAATTCACCAACAGAATTTTTGATGGAGCGAAAAAAGAAGGGTATTTTTTGTTACGCAACGGCTTTCAATGGTTAATTCGACGGAACGATTACGAAAAATTATTACTCGACACTGACAATATTACTGAAAAAATTTTTCAGCCTTCAAGAAACAATTAATATGCGACTACGCAGAATAATCAATCGTTATTCGAACGGTTAAAATTCTGGCTAAATGAGCTTTACAGAAGTATCTGCATACACTATCATTCACACTGCACTAATATGGAATACTTTAAAATTCTTCAATAAAATGCTTAATAGACAACGTCTTCAAAAGAAAAATCCTATAACAAGCAACGAGAACAGAGGATTTCAACTTCACAGAACCGTTAGTACTCTCGAGGGTTCAAAGAAACGAGAAATGGTATAGATTTTTTCGGATCAACACTAATGGTAACGTTTCTAAGTCTTAAGCCAACATAAAACATTTTCGGATGGAATTCCTTCCGCAATATCGAAGAACTTATAGCACTTGCGACTTACTGTTTTAAGTTAGCAGTAATAATTTTTACTGCTAGCTTAAAACAGTTAGTCACTGCTATCTAAAATTGTTTCACTGCAGCCTTTACAATAACGAGTATGATCATCCAACCATAAAATACTAATGAAAATGAATCCAACTTTGAAACTGTCATCTTCTGAAAATATCATAAACGTAGCGTATGGAATGATGATATTACACCTCAAGCTAGCAACATTTCTTCTTCTCTTGACGCCTTGGACTACCTCCAAGTCTAACCCCTTTATCGTTTACATTTCGTTGGGGCGACCGTAATTTAGCATCCAAAACAAGACCTGTTATACAATTGAACATCTGAAATTCATTCCAATATATACTTTCCAAGAAAAAATATTCAATCAAAAACGTTGAAGAATCCATAAAGAGAAATTTATTCGAATGCCTGACTTCCTCTCAAATTGTGCCCTTCGACAGAAAGTGTTCAATGCTAACTTCAAACGTACTAGGGGAAATTCAACTGAACATGAATAGATGATGCGTGAAAAGAATGAGCAAATTTATTCAGTCAAATAGCTTGGATGAAACGATCACGTTTCAACTGGACTGTTTGATAAAATGCATGCGAGAGCGGGTGGATTAATAGCATAAAAGCAACTGACCTCTTCAACATTGATATTTTCTTTGGCAGATGTTTCAAAGAAAGGTATGTGCATTGTATCTGCGAAACGACGTGCATCTGCTTCCAGAACCACTCGTCGTTCTGGATCGTCTGCTTTGTTACCAACTTAAATCAAACCTCAGTTTCCGTTGTAGCTATCATCTCTACATTTCCAATTTAACGATTCAATTCATCAAAAATACATGGACAGAAAATATACTAATCATACACGTTAAATTGCTTATATCTTGGTTACCTTACCAATCGCCGTCATTCATTCATCAATAAAAATCAATTTCCCACTGGCACAATGACTGAATCAATAATGAAACGTTCTGCCAGACTCTACTTCTCAATGCCTTCAAAGAACTGAATCCACTGATGAAGACCTTGATTATCCCTTAATAGAAATTTCCAACTCAAGCAAACGATGGCTAACCGAGAATTTTTTGAACGTTATCACAATTGGAATCAATTTCATGCAGCCATCGTTTGACATTGCTGAAAGAATCACCACTTGTCACTTCATACACAACAATAACACCGTGTGTTCCTCGATAATATCTGAAATCATTGATTTCTCTAATCTTTCAATTCAATCAATCAACAAATTGGAAACCTTAACCAATTCATTAAACGAATACATTAAAGTGACTAAGAATTGATATTTTGACAGATGTGTCACAAATTACTAAATGATAAAAACAGCAAAAAATCACTCACGTTGAAGTGATCGTGCGAAATCTTTCCTGACCGGCCGTATCCCAAATTTGAAGTTTAACACGTTGGCCGTTTATTGTGATTGTTCGAATTTTGAAGTCCACTCCTATTGTTGTTATATAATTGGCTGAAATAAAGCTAGCTGCCAATTAGAGTAGAGAGAATTTCATTACAATTTATAAACGAGATTTACAACTATTTAACACTTTAGTCTTTGCAAACAAACGAGAAAAAACTCCAAAAGCGACAACTTCAATTGCCATCATTGAAAATTACCTTGGAACACTCACAACCAGCTATAAAATAGTTAAAATTGCAGTTTTTAAAAACATTACTGATGTTACGGCACAGCACAAATTTTGAGTAACAGCTATAATTATTATAAAGACGTTCAACTTGAAAAAAAAGAAGAACTGTTCAGCTCAAATGAATAAAATACGAACGTGAAAATGTGTTATCGGCAAATCGAAGAAGCAGACTGCTCTTGCCAACGCCTGAAATTAGTTCCAATTTGATCATAAATGAATTAATGAGGGCTCAATAACAAATGAAACGAACGACTAAACAAATTCCACAACTTTACAGCACCTCTCCCAAATAAAATTAGCCAAACATCGACAAACCTAGTTGAATGCTGGCCGAACTTGCTTATATAAACGTGAGTAGAAATCACGTATGGTCGTCAAAATCAATTATAATCAAAATATAAGTAAAATGAACAGTTTAAAATTCACAAGAGCATTTTTAATATTACAATGAAACATTGAAATAATCAGCGATCACTAACCACTATCTCCGATTATCAGTAATTTAAAAAGATGATCATAATCGCGCGGTCCATGTGCCGCACTCATCGTTCCTTAAAACACTACCAAATTATCACTCCTTAACAATTCAATTTCACATCATCCCGCGGTTTACATCATCTCCCATAATCATACTTCATCCATCGCGAGAAAATTAATTCTCGGAAACTCACAAACCATTTCGCGTTTCGCAATTGACAAAGATGATTGGATGCACTGGTGCGTCTGATACAGTTGTGCGTAGGAAAAGGATGATTGCACGGTAACGGAGAAATGTTGCTGAGTGAAATTTGCAAAGAACTGCATTCATGGGAAAAAGGTGAATATTCAAAACGGTAAGACTAGTTGCCTCATTCCATAAACATAAACACAAATTATTGCTTTGCTCATTGAAATAAATCGATGAAATAGCGGTGATGAGGATTTGTGCTGCAATTGGAGAGCCAAAAAATATGAGTCATCGTTGCACCGCACAAAGAAACGAAATAAACAATGAATCTCGTACAAAAAAACTGAACGATACAAAATGTATGCAGTGATAAATTTACGTGTCTCTGATGCAAACAAATGGAAAGCAATCACAAGAAAGACTCATAATTTTGTTGGTTTTCCTTCCAAAATTTTGTTAGTGCTTACGCCTTGAAGACGCGCGAATAAAAATTAAAAAATTACTGCTTATTGCACTCTACATACCACCGTAAATAATTCCTTACAATTAGTCGAAATTAAAATACTTAAGAAAGTCTACTAACGACTAATTCATTTTTGAAATTTGTCACCACTGTCACCTATATTCACAAGATATTCAACCATGTCATTCGCTGATTCACAACACAATCGTTCGCTCTCATCGAACAGTGGCCGTATCAAAGGCACACAGATCTTTTCGTTCCGAATTCCATCTACATGAGGATGGAGAATTAGTTACCGTCTTCATTTTTTCCTGATTTTAATTCTTCATCGCCCTATTTGTGCTTCATCTTTTCTATGCTCACATTCTTAAAGAAATCACTTGAAATGTTATTTGCATACCAAGGGAGTGAGATGAGGTGTTGTAGCATATGTCTGAACAGAAACATAAGTGCAACCCAAACAGCAAACCACCCTACTGAGATTTCATCACAAAAAATTTGGCGCACCTACAAACTTCAAGACTGCAGAAAATTTTGCACGGTTTACATGAACAGAATTGTAGAACCAAATAATTCGGGCGCAACGACCGCAAACAAAATAACAGTGTCAAAAGCGAAACGAGAAAAAATGAGAACGTGAGAAACTGCATAAGAAAACGAAAACAACGGAGAAATGAAAGGGATGATAAAACTGAAGTGAAACAAGAAAAGCGATATGAACTGCGATAATTATTCAAATCAAACCAGCAACACACTGTACGTCACATATACAATGCAAACATACACAAATAAACAAATGAATGCATAAATATACACACACATCAATAAGTAACACATACGCAACGTCACCGAAGATTATCAGTGAGAAGAACTTTAAAAAAAAAAGTTATTGGAGAAAAATAAAATTCTGCTGAAATGATCTGTATTATGCTAATATCCCTTCAACATTCTGCTCACAATCTGCTAACACTTGGAAACTTATCTTTTACAACTGAATCAATAAATAAAATATTGAGTCTAATCAATAAATTATGACTGTTATATATTAATATTTCCCGACCAAAACATTAAACAAAACAAAGCTAAAAGTGAACTTTCATTCAGTTGCTTCGCCGCATGACCAGCAAATAATACAAACCCCCTAGAATAATATCGCATGAAATCTACTCTAAGTTCCTCATAGTGCGTGATAATAAACTGGAGTCCGGAGTGTCAAATGATCAGATGCACCTAACAATCTATGCATACGCAACACACATTTCTACATTAATCCGTGCATTAATATAACTTTAGAAAACCACTATAAAAACATGTTTCACCGATTGCATCGGAACATGAAAATTGGGTGGAAACGAATCCTCCAGAAACCGTATCCTCACTGATTACATGAGACAGAAAAACATAACAATGCAGCGGAATCGGGAACATCTAGTGTAGAAGCTAACATGCTGTTTCGATAAAGGATGTTCTAGAGGCGCTAGGGCCTCTCTAAAATCGTTTAGTTGGCGCAATATTTTATCTGACGAATAAGTTTCGCATTCGCGCTTACGGCTTTTTTCATAAGCGGGACCGACAGCTATGGATCGATCAACTAACGCCTATTAATGGTTTCAAACAAGAACGTTGAAACAAAAAGTGAAATTAGATAGCTGTTGAGCAATGATAACAATATGCACACTCCTCACAAAACATCATGTTCGTCATACAAGTGTACGAACAAATGCACCCACACGCACACACATCATCTAATGTGAGCGTTTTTACAAATATTCACTTTCGACGGTTTTTGAACGTTTCTTCACACGAAAACAACAAACGATTCACTACTACGAATTTTACTGCATCCTTTTTCAGCACACAGAGAGCATCGAATGCATTTCCTCATATAGTTTACATTCAGGTTTGGGCATGCTGAAAATTGGGCTTGCATTCAAGCTCCTGAAAGGCTGAAATCTATTGTGCTACACAACCCGTTATTTTCCACTGTTCACTCTTTATCTGTTATAAATGATAACTGCGTTGAATCGCTCGTTAGTTGATAGTATGCAAGATTTGAACTTCAGTGCAAGTAAAGCTGTAATGCGTACCCAAGTTGAGCAAAACCAAAAAGGAACACTTGAATCACAGCCTGAATCACAGTTCCGTCGATTCGGTCATTCGCGACTCCTTTCGTGCACCGAATGCTTGTATGCCAAAGAGCGATTTTACGCACGGTTGATGAGCAATGCCTTCTAACTTTTTCTAGCGAACACAAAAAAAGCAACTGGGTATGAAACAAATATCCTGATTGTAAGATATCTGAGCAGCTGTTATTTTCGATATTGCCATTAATTTCCGTCGCTATAAACCTTGCACTGAACGCAAAATTCTAAAATTATTCTCGTCGTACTCATTCAAGTAACATTTTCGGTTGACTGTACGTTGCAGGAGATGCGACTTAGCTGTAGGATGTTGTTCACTCGCTATTAGAATTTGTCTAACCAAAGTCGCTTTATCATCAGTTTTTGTTTATTTTTTCTACTCGTTCTATTGCTCAATTTCAGTGCATTTGGCATTTTAGCTGTTTGGAAGTTAGTGGTGAACAGTGAGGATTAATCGAAGTGTTGATTTTATATGTATTTTTCCAAGCTTTGACAAAATTAACTGCGAAAAATTCTTTCCTTCGCAGATCTCTTTAATTTCTCCTGCTCATTCAATCCATGACTTGTAACATATATTCTCAACAGTTTTACCATCTGTTTATTCGAGGTTATAACAACAATAATACAGTTTCCATCGTGCGTAAGCAGCAATGGATCTTTCCTTAGATTTTGTGTTAAAACAGTCTTTCATCGAAGCTGAAGTCTTTCTGGTCACTAATTTCTTCGAATAATTCAAGCTCAGAAACTGCTACGTTGAAAGCACCCATCGTCAGAGCTTTACGCCTCTGGAGACGTGCAAAAACTTTAGTTGTTGCAGTATAATCTGTTTTTCGGTTCTACAGTGCGCTATTTCATGAGCTCTAACAATCAAGCCGTTCACATTTTATCGCGGCGATTTGACTGAGGTTTTGTTATGTGCACTGAATATCATGCGTTGAGTTTCAACACATTTTTTGCGTTCGCCATCATATTTTCAGTTGGATTTAACGGCGAATACCTCAATGCAAATCCGTTTTACTATAAGTCAGAACAACTGAGCGAGTATACATACACAGGAGCACACTATCACAACATATTCAATGCTATGATTATTCATTACTTTCAAGACATAAGACATTGTTGCTTCATTCATCCGTTATTCAGTACTTCCTCATTCATCATGTGGTAATGTCCATCCATCGCTATCAAGATTATTTGATAGTGTGGTGATGAGAAAATGTAGAACAATAGTCAACGTTCCTGTTATGTATTAGTATTTCAAATGATTTTATTGAGTGATCATCTGATATTATGAGTTGATACTTTTTATTCCATTTATTTGAGAAAATTTTAATTTTTTGTGGAAATATTTTTCATATTGTTCATTTCGTATGTGATTTTACAAGCAGGGGTATAGCTAGGACTTTTCCACAAGGAGGAAGGGGGGCGCAAAAGGGTTAGGCATCAATATTGAGGTTGGTTTTCCAACATTTATTTTTCTTCCTTGTCCATTCTCTCGTATTTTCCTCCTTCCTTTCCTCTATGTTCTTATTTAGTTTCTCGCCCCCTCCAGGACGGAAGGACGTGGTTGGCCTGCTCATTTCTTCCTTGACTACGCCTCTGCTTACAGTGATATGGTATTGGTGCTTTCGAGATAAGAATCATGCCGATCTTTGTCATAACAAATAATTTGACGCACAGGTATGAGTAAAGGCGGACGGAAGGTCCATTCTGCATCAAAGGAAACCACAAGAGGAACGGGAAAGGTGGTGCCATCGGCTTGCTCAACTACGCCGACGGTCAATCGAAAAGATGGCAGTGTTTCGAAGCTTTGGCTCGCTCTTGTCGTAATCATTGGTTAGTGCAGTAATGATTTGATGTAGAGATGAAATAACGAATTGTATAATAAATCTTTTTAAGCAGTAAAGAAATGGTGCAATTTGTTGCATGTAACGCAATATTAACAACATAAACATTCAAATATAATGTCAATCCTATACATATCAGCAATGAAACGTCACATTTCATCTTATTTTGTCTTCACATCTCTGCATTCAGGTTGAAGTAGTTGTTGTCGTAGATTCTGCTTTTGAATTTCTGTAAAGAAGCAAGCGGTTAAAATTCATACACAAATTGGAATATGTATAAGCGGAACTGAAGAATTTCGACACATCCAAGTATGCTTTCTGGGAAACTTCGGAGCATCGACTACAGTTCACTTTCTTAGCATTACGTTTCAGTTCGCGAGCGAACTTTTCGTTCCCATTTTGTTTACTTATGAATGTTACAAGTTGCAGTCTGCTACGTAATTGTAAATGTTGCAAATTTGATTTACTGGACGAACCAACCTCTTTGAATTATTTTTCAGACGTCTGGGATTGTAACATCTCGCAAATGTTTTATTCATCCGCTGTACAAACTGCTCAATTTCCTTAAAATTGAATCAGTAAAGTTTGTGTAATAATTGAGTACAAAATGCTTGGCATGAAAGTGCTGAAAACAGCTGTGAAGATAATCTTTTATACATTGACTCGGATATCTTTGGAACGTTTTCATTCAGATTCGATGCGAATCAGTCAATAAATTCATTGAATTTGAGCACTTCCGCAACCTGTTGTTCTTTTGTGGTTCGTTGTTCAATTCGTCCTCTATAATAATCCTTCAGTGCGTTTGTCAATTCCAATTTTCGTAACTTGTCCATCGCTCTGAAATTGAATTTCAATTCCTCTGATTTATTTACACACTATATTCGCATTGTTAAGAGGCGTTGGGTACTGCTGATTTAAAAATTGCGAATAGTTTTTGGCTGTTCATTTGTTCTTCTATCAGTGGTATATTTTGTCGTGTAATGAACTGATAATGAGGAAAATTCCAGGACATTATCGCTCTTGTTGTATTCGAATGTCATGTTTGAGGTGTTTGGTGTTTGAGGTGTTTGAACATGCTGTTCCATTCTCAAATCAATAAAAATGAACAAAAGTATTTTTGCGTTCAAAGGAAAGTGTTCTTTAATGAAATGAAATTTCTAGAAATGATAAATTGAACTGAACAAAATGTTGGAACCTTTGTTGTGCATAAGTCAGACTGAAAATGATATCTCTTAACGCTGATGGAACGTCATTATTTGCATTCCATGAATGGAATTCCTCATAAAGTGTAGGTGCTGTGCAGAGTTTGTTCTCGATAAATATGTTCACATCACTTAAATTCCCTTGATCAATCCATCTCTCCAATGCTTTTCGTTCATCCAAACGCAGTCCTTCAATTACGGTTCGAATACAACTCGGATCATTTGCATAGCAATGTTTTTGATCATCTTCATCATTCCTGGAATACCACATTGCAAAGCCTTTCGTTTATTGAACTTCAAATATGACTAAATCAGAACCAATGCCGATCACTGGGTCAGTTTGGTGAAACTAAGATGTGGGTACTCGTTTAAGAGAAAATATTCATCAGTCACTCTTTAGTAGTACGGTGATTAGATATAATTCCAAGAAATAGTTATTGAATTTTTAGTTTGAGGTGATCAGTGTTGATAGGCCACGAAAGCAAACAATCGGTAGTAATATTGCAAAACGTGGCCACTCGATATTCTGCAGTTCAATATTAGCAATTTGCTCGTCCATAAAACTCCAGCTTTATTCATTCATCCGTTTTTGAATGTGATCTATTCAGATATGGATATTAGGCCAATGGCATATGCGGAGGAGAGAATCAATGTGTGTGTGAGTAGGAGGGGAGGGGGAGGGGAGAGAGAGAGAAGGGCGAAACCCGGAAACTCCTGCTTGCAACTGTTTTCACTAACACCTTTGCATTTTTGCTGATGTACCTGATGGACAGAAATTATATGTCGCCCGGTTTTAGAATTTTGATGTCCTTAAGAAAAACTTATGCATCCGTTGCTGGTGTAAGCGGTAAAACGATCCGTTCGATTAATTCGATAGTTATACCTGAACCACTGTTTGATAATTTTCCATAAACGAACAAAAAAACTTTGTCTATCGAGATCTTCCATTCGTTTCTCTTCGTAATACTCCAGTATTGCATTCTGATCGATTTCCGGTAGTATTTCCTCCACTTTCCAATTCCATAACGCCCAGATCATGTAATATATCGTTGCATTCTAAATTTTCATGGCTTCTTGAGGACAGTGCTCAACACTCGTAAATTTTTATTCCATATTCCTCGATTTTGGCCGTTATTCGAGTTATAGGAATAACAAAGGAAATATTTCATTAAGAATAGAATGGTCATCATAACTTCGGTAAAAGACCTGATAAGCCTCTATGATGTGTAATTGTGACTTGGTTAAGTTCGGAGTGCCAAGAAGTAGTTCGCTCTCATCTAATTTGTATTTGTTCGCATTTATTCTGAATTCGTCATTTTCCACTTCGAAAATCTGCAATTTCTATCTCAGCTCTATCATCTTAATTTTGTAAGGCACTGAACTGAATTTGTTTTGAAATTATTTCATAGGAGACAGCCAAAAATAGTCAACGAATATTGCTGCCGGTTAATTCTTGTTGTCCAACGACAAATTGAAATGATATCGCCGTGTTCGGCAAAGCAATTTTATAAAAGGAACATCAGAATGCGCAAAACGATGGAATAAATTTATAATCAATGATTGTGTAGAACAAACATTATTCTATTAATTCCAAAAGGATTAGAGATGGTTTTGAAAGGTTGATGATATTTCAAGCAATCTTCCCCAGCCTTTTCCGACTATTCGCACAGTCCACATTTTGCATTATCCAATGACTACTTGGAAGAGAGTGAAGGAAAATTGTGATTATCAGAAAATTACTATTATACTTGGCCAAAATCGTTTTGTACTGTCGAAGAGAAGAGTAATGATTGCATAATAATTATCACGATAGAAACAGCGCTATGAACAAGATGAGTTATGATAAGCCTGCCCAAATAGAAAAAAAATTGTCAAGACAAACGTAATTCGTTCTTTGATCGATCATTTCCTTCAAATCAGCATAAGCGTCTTGTTGAACGTATGCATTCAGTAGTTCCATTTCATCATCGGTTAAGTTATTGAGTAAATCAATCAGGAGAATCGTATAATGATCGACCTCTAGAGATACGTTACCCATATCCTTTGTTTGGAACAATATTGAGCCGTTATTAGCATCTGAATGGATCACATTTAATTTTTCTCTTGTAAAGAAGTGGAAAATAATTTGTTTAAAATCGAAAGTATTCACGCTTCATAATATTTCGATCATTTTCTCCGTCATAACTTTAGTATAATTTGATAAGATATTCCTTACCGACTGAAAAGCCCTTGCCGATGTTTATAATCATTAAAATTATGTACAATATTGTTGTAGTGATGCTTGAGTCGTTTCCCATGCACGTTTTATTGCGTTGCTGAAACATCTTATCGATATCCATTTTGGTTTGAGTAATGAGCAGAGGAAATAGAAACGAATTTCTTGTTTGAAATATTTGATATGCATCTGCAAGGATGCTCTCGTTTCTAGAACAGAAACGAAATAATTTTTAGGAGCGTCTTTTCAGACGCCTTAAAGCGTTCTTGATGTTGTTGTCCATGGTTGATTATAATTGAGTTGTTGACATTCGAAGAGAGAGAGAAGGGTTCAGAGTGGACGAATGAAAACAAAGGGACGAATCGCTGAAGTTGGAGAGTACAGGCGAGAAAGCAGCAGCAAAATATTAACGAGGGATATGTCCGGAAAAAGACGTTAATTAATGTATCGTTTTTTGGGTGCACCTCGCGGTATCCGGATGATAGCGCAATCTGAACGTTCAAGTTGACGAACCTCTACTATGGATCTGAAATTGTTCTAAGAGAGAAACGAGTAATCTTGCTGAGGAATGCAACGACTAAATCAATTAAGCAGCTATTGCCATTACCTCAACCCACAATCTTCATCTCTTTCTTTCCACTTTTTAAAAAATCCTTCCTCTGCCATTCTTCGCAGATCATTCTTTGTCACATACTGATTAAATGAAGTAATTTTTTGGAAAAAATTCAACCTCTCCTTCAATTTTGTCCCAAAAATGACGGACAAATGCTCGATTTGTGCAGCTTTGTTCAGTGATAAGTAGATATGTCATTGCTCTGAATTGAAAGTTTTCAGAAAATTGTAATGTTGTATAAACGCTGTCAGTATGAATGCGAGAATATGGAAGAGAATAAACTGCAAGTCAGCACTAACCTCAGCAGAGTTCCTTGCGAAAAGATGTTTGAGGGAGAGAAGACTAAAGAATGATTTGATTTACATTTGATGATGACAACCGATTCAACGAATATAATTGTGGTATAGTAGTAGATAGTGTTTTTACGATGTGGTGTTGATTATCTGAAATAATAATGATGAGCATTTTACGATTTAATCTTCGCAAATTATCTAAGATAATCAGTGTGGATGCGTCATCCCGCAGAGCAACCAATCGATCACCTTATAGTGGTCAAGATTTCTTGAAAACTAAAAACGATCATTGATTTTGTTGGATTTCGTTGACTTTTCGTTGAATTATTTCATTAACGAATAATACAGAAAGCCGCGTTGTCGTACATAATTAACATCAAATTCACGTAATTTATTCATTTCAAACGTGTAATTTACAAGGAAAGGGTTGATTTCTGAGCACTTGTTCTACAATTCTTTCGTTCTGGAATGAATAAATGCAAAAATTTCCTGAAAAAGATGTGTGTGCTGAGGAGAAGATGAATTGATGCTTTAAGGAAGACATCGTTCACTCACCCGGAGAATTGTTGCTGGAAACCAGCTAAATTATTCTATGAAAGAATGAAAAATAAACGATTTTTGATTGCCTTACGTACGGACAGTCTGCGAAGTTGTTTTATTTTTTGTGGCGATTGATTTTCGTTGAATTTATCACGACAAGAATGTCAATGTAATCAGTTTATTCAGTTAGGAATAACGAAAGTGCGTCAAGAAGAGAGAAATACGAACACATTCACATTTTTTGGATATTCCAATTTATCAGTTCCTTTTTAATTCTTCACTCTTTTTTTCTGCTTTTTACTATTGATGTAATCTTCATGCATCCTCTTGATCGATAAAAGTACATCTCCGTCATTTTCAATTTAAATTTTTTCTCGTCCTCATTAGACACAGGTCTATTTTCGTTTGTTTGAAAAATACGAAAATTTCTTTGATTACATAACGAAAATTGACTGATAAGATGGACGGTGGGCTATATTACAATTTGTTGATGTTCAGCTTAATAATGATGGAGTTGATGAAATTAGAGTATGCAGCTCAAGAAGCATCATTATGTTTGATTGAATCAGCAACGTGAATATCGTCATTTGCTTTAGGCATAATCGTATCAATCGTGCACACGAGACATATAGCAACGATGTTTGAAAATGATCGACATTTCTCGCATTTAGCTGATTTTGAACGTGAAATGGCGTATCGAACCGAAATGGTGAGTGTTTAAAGGGATTGATTATTCATTGTTTGAATTTATCTGTACAGTTTAATTCATCCGTTTAATCATTGATGATATCATGTAGTTGCTAGTTCTAGCACCTTTTAAGTCTCATTGCCCTTATTCTAAGGCCTTCTGCTTCTGCGATAGCAGCATCAAAGACAACATAATGCCAGTAATAATGATACCAATAACAGTGTGATAAATTAAACGTTAATCCTCTTCACAAGTTATTGCTTCATTTTATTTCATAATACGCTAGACTTAGAATCTGCCTTTGTCTACATCTGAAAAATTCTATGCTCATACTGAAATTTGATAAAAAGCAAAACGGTGAATATGATCCCTTTTTATAAATCCAGTCGGGGAACACAGTGGTATTTTCTGCTATTTCTAAAATTTGTGCAGTTATATGGCGAAGACATAAATCATTGTTGCTGCAAATAATAATGGCGATAAAATTGTGCGGAATTTGATATTGAGTTGATTTATTAGGTTGGTTTCTTTCCTTTACGAGTAAAATCAATCATTTCCTTATCTGTCTTTCAATTTCTAAGAAATTAAACTCAAGTTTGCAAATTATTCTATTTGTAAAAGTTTGCGCGTCATTGAGTTTACGAAAAGATGATCTAACATTGGAACTAAGGGAATCGAATGTTGTTATTCTTACCTGCAAAAATCTGATCACACTAATAGCGAATGCAAAAAGTATTATTGAACTAGTGAATAATTTTTTAGAAGTGATAGACTTGGTGATGAGTGGCTGGGAGTGTTTAGTCGGCTTTGGTAATTGGACTCACATCGCTGATGAGCATGGTAATAGGAACAGCGACAGCAGTGACGAAATTGAAATTGGCTCTAATTAATAAGAACAACGATGCCACTAATAGCAATAAAGCTAAAATTAGAAGTAATATCGTCAGCGAATGGTAATGAGCCATAGTGTGGATATTGTGAAAAAACGTTCTTGAGAATGGCAGAAAAGGTTAACAAATAAACAAATGAATAAATGAATGAGAAGTTGGAATAAAATAAGTTAGAGTTTTGAAGCGATAGCATATGAAACGATGGAACGTTGAACGCGCACATAGATGGATGGGGATCGAAGGAAGTGAAAAGGAAGGAGGGATAACGATGAGAGGATGGATGTCCTTGGTTGAAGGATGCAATAGCGAAACATAGGTACATGCAAAGGAAATTTTTTCTTACGTCAACGTCATCATAACGTTTATCTTATCACGGAATGCATCATGCATGCTTCAGTTTGTTTATTTTTTGTTGGTACTTTTTGCTGTTGCGATGCAATTCATTTACAAAACTTGCTTCATTTGAATGTTACGTTCATCAATTGGTTATTTTCATGCAAAAAATGTCTGCGCATTCGCAGTAAGAATGCACATCCATTACGCGTTAAACATTGTCACATCGATCGTAACACTCATTAAAATCATTCACCTATTATAATATCTAATAGCGACCGTTAATGGGCAGAAAAGGTTTAGTTGATTTTATCAAAAGCAGTCATTGCTCTTACTAAACTGACGTTCATAAAAACATATTCATGCGTCATTTTGGTGAGTCAGGAGGTTGAATTCTCGTCTATTGATTAGGGGAACTGATTCGTTATGGTTTTTGAAGGTATATGAACGAATGCGCGAGTGGGAAAAATGTGAGAAATAAAAGAAATCAGCTGACGATATAATTTCGTGGAATCCGACAGGTGCAAAAAAAGATTTTGGTTTCGAAATAAAGCGTAGGAACAGCTTGAGCTACTTGGTCCTTAAAGGTTTACGTATTCTTAGCACTCCTACTGCTGAACGCCTGTCATCATAATTCACCTGCAATTCGTTTATGAATCCATGAAACACCGAATTGAAGAATGCATATCGTAATTCAGAAAACGAAGAGAGCACTGAGTTAATATGGGGTAAACTGTTGATTGAATGACGTTTATTCGTATCGCTATTTACGTAATAACTGTCAAGTATCGATTCGTCATTTTTGGTTTGGATGTAGCAATTTTCGACGAATTCAGAAGTGTTTTCGGTTTTGCTTGAAGTGAATCGCATTCCAATTTACCACAATTCGATAGTATATAAGCGCACTTAAGGAGTTGTTTACAAACGAATTTCTCGAGAATCCATCCCATAAGCCGTATATATATACTCAATCTTATATATATATATATATATATATATATATATATATATATATATATATATATATATATATATATATATATATATATATATATATATATATATATATATATATATATAGTATATATATATATGTAGGCAGTTTGTCAGTAGCCCTCTCATTTCGAATAGCAGATAAGATCAAAAAACTTGAGCGATTTGATGAGATAAATGTATTTGGTATATCTGATTGAGGTTTGAACGATCGATAAGCATGCTACTTGACTACCATTTGAGTGGTAAAAATGTTATCAATTCAAGAGCGATCTGACCGTGATTTATAATAACTGTAATGGAATTGTCATTAATGGATATAATTAGTATTATACACATTAACCGAACTCAACGATCATTGTAATTATCAAAGTTTAAGGAAATCAGCGACAAAATTTGTGCATTTTTAATCATTGAGAATGAGGAAGGAGCTGAAATAACTAAAATTAAATATTAATCCTTATAGCCATTCATTTAGAAATATTAGCGGGATAATGAGATACGTGTACGAATGTGATCGCATTGCCTGTGTGGCGATCGATCTAGTGGGCAGTATTGAATAGTTGTTGATTTTTATGAATGAATTAAACGATAGAGTGGGTTATGGTAATAATAATAGTAATAATAACAACAATAATAATAATAACGATGGTATTTGGACGAGTGGATGGATGGATATATGAATGACAAAAGTCACTTCGAAAGATGAGTGACAATTGATGGGGATGATGGTTAAATAACGTCGTCTTCGTGAGGTTATGAGGACCGGCTTTCGGCTCGTATTTAAAATGGGTTATTAAAATGTATGGATGAATTGTCGTTGTTACCATTGGCAGTATCATTATTATGATGTGTTTTGTATGGCTCTACAACATGGAAAATTAGTGACAGTTGATATAATTAGCGTGTTCTGGCTATTCCTTTCCATGTATATGTAATATGGAAGTGCTATGTCATTGCTGTAAACAACTTCAGAAATCGAGTTTTTCGTTTTATTTTCACAAAAAATTACTCTAAAGAATTCTATGTGATTTGTTATTTTGATTATATTTTTTTGCAAGAGCGCAAACATCTGCACGTTTATATATTCAGCGAATGAATCTTGATTATCATATACTGACTGATCATCATAAAATTAAATCATGCAATCAAATCAAGTCGTATGCTATAAATCAGTCCATCTGGTATGATGGATGCTATATATCCCTCTAAATTCTCCATCACTCTTATATCCAGTTCATCATCCGTCCATCCACTGAAACGTGAACACACAAATAAAATCATGTTCGTGTCTCGAATTTATTATCAGTGTAATTAATGAGAGAGGGATTTCAGTCAGTCTATAATATTGACAATAGCAATAGCGATACTGATGACAATAATACTGAAAGCAATTGCAGTCATACTACTGGCTACTGTAGCAGTAAGAACACCATGTTAATTAATTGTAACAGCTCATTTTAATTAGCGTCAGTGTGTATAATCGAATTCGATTGATGCATTAAGAATGATAACAAAAATGGCGTTTCGACTGATTGAAATATGAATGAGTGGTTGTACGAGTGCATA
>JAPYMA010002165.1:0-27797 GCA_035041965.1 Anisakis pegreffii
TTAATAACCTAACTACAATGAGACTTTGAATTAGAATTTGGGAGGTGATGTGCCACACTCTCAGGTATTACTAGTATGATTGTTGTCCTTGATAAAATATTATCAATAATATTGATGGTAATGTATTACTATAGATGCTAATATAATTTTATTCAGGTATCATTGCTTGCGATCCGCTTTGGCGGATCGCAAGCAACGACTATCATGTGGTGAGAGCGATGTGGATCTTGGCGATGGAATGTTCTAAGACATACGGTTAGATTTAATTTTTTTTCCTGCATTCTGTCCATTGTTTTGCAAACTTCTACCTATTCAGTTCAACTGAGTTTGACTTCGGATTCATTTAAGTTTCTTTTAAATGTAGATGGATTTGACTGCGGAAAAAGGAATAATGAGCGTCGCTAGGTCAAAGTAATAATTGCAATGTGAACTATGCTTGCCGCGGTCTTCGGCATCAATGCTTCATGTTACGGTATGCTTTTATCCATCACTTCTCATATTTCTGTTGTTTTTATTCGTATTATGATTGTTATTATTACGGAATTCATTCTTTCCATTGGTATTGTGATAATTATCGTTGTATGTAGTACTTCATCTTTTTTCAATTGTGGAATCGCATTTCTTCTATTCGTTCGACCCGTTTTTGAAATGAATAACTGTTGTTTCTCTAAAGGTCCTCTTTTTATTTAAAAATTCATCGGTTACTTTGAAACAAATTGAAAAGCACGTCGGCTTTTTTCAGCATTCATTTTCGTTTATTTCATAGCAAGAACTTATTGCAGGAGCATTATAGAGTGGTGGTAGTGTGCTCGTTCTCCGCATGGCAGACCAGGGTTCGTGCCTGGCTGTGAATTTTTTAAAAATTTCTTTCAGATCTTTATTTCATGTCCAGCTTTACATTGCTGTAGGTGTTTGGTGTATCCGGAGAAATATTGATCTGCCATCTTTATGATTTCTTAATTTTGACAAAGGGAGAGGGAAATTTAACTGTTTTTGAAAGAGAGTCCATTTTCGCTACTTTTATAGGTGCCTTCTAGTATGTTGGTATTGTTCTGTATTTGCACATGGTAGGCTGTGGTTCGAGTCTCATTTTTGAAACTTTTAACATTGTGTTTCTGGGTTTTGTTGCAGGTGTAGCTTTGATTTTCGTAGATTTTTGTTGTACTGTGACAGCTATTAATCTGCTTTCGTCATTATTTCGAAAATTAGAAAGAGAGGAGGGGGAGGAAAAGTCGTTTTTTTGTGCGAAATTTATTTTCGTCTATTTTATAGCAAATGGCTATTGGAGGTGGTTTGTGGCGTAGTGGTAGTGCGGTGGTTTTTTACCTGGCTGGTAGGGTTCGTGTCCTCTCGTGAAGCTTTTGACATTTTCTTTTCTACTTTTTGTTTCATGTCAGGATTTAGATTTTTTGTAGGTTTATAGTGTATGCTGAGAAATACTGACCTGCCATCTGTACTATTTTTTTAATTTGGAAGAGTGGAAGGAGGAAGGAGAATTGGCTTTTTTGAGAGTCTGTCTTCGTCTATTTCATAGCGAGCGGTTGGTGTAAGTACGTCATAGTAAAGTGGTAGTGCATTGGGTTTTAACGCGGCAGTCCAGCGTTCGGATCTCGTTTTAGAAATTTTCCACCTTTTGTTTCTGAATATTATTTCTGTTCTCGCTTTGGGTTTTTGTCGTCTTATGGCGTATCCTTAGGTATCTTAATCTGCTTTCATAGCTGTTTCGAAAATCAGAAAACCGAAAGCAGGGATGAGAAGTCAGCTTTTTTCCAAAATTCGTTTTCGTCTGTTTCATAGCAAGAAACTATTGCAGGTGCGTTGTGGGGTACTAGTAGCGAGGTGGTTATTCGAGTGGCAAGTCAGGGTTCGTACCTGTTTACGAAATTTTTGCTATTTTGTCGGTGCGTTATATTGTACTATAGTTAGTGGTAGTTTTTTTTCGATGGCGGGAAAGCGCTCGAATCTCATTTTTGAAGATATTAACATTCCGTTTCTGGGTGTTGCTGCAAATGTAGCTTTGATTTTTGTAGGTTTATGTTGTGTTTTGAGAGTTATTAATCTCCTTTCGTTAGTATTTAGAAAAAAAGGAGGGGTATGGGATGTTGGGTTGTTTTTCAGAATTCATTTTCGTCTGTTTCATAGCAAGCGGTCGTTGTAGATGTGCCATAGCAAAGTGATAGTGCAATGGATTTCGGTGCGGCAGTCGAGGGTTCGGACCTACTTTTAGAGATTTTTTACATTTTGTTTTTGAATATTATTTTTGTTCCGGCGTTGTGTTTTTGTCGTCTTATGGTGTACCCTGAGAGCTGTTAATCTGCTTTCGTCACTGTTTCAAAAATTAGACAAGCGAAGGGGGGAAGTTGCCTTTTTTCTCAAAATTCAATTTCGTCTATTTCATATTATGAAGGTATTTCAGGTGAATCATGGCGTAGTGGTAGTGCGGTGATTTTTCGTGCGGCAGCTAGGGTTCGTGTCCGCTTGTAAAGTTTTTGACATTTTCTTTCTAATCTTTCATTCATGTATAGCTTTTGATTTTTTGTAGTCTTGTAGTGTATCCTTAGAAATATTGACCTGTCACCTGCACTATTTTTTAATTGAGAAAAGTGAGAGGGGGAACGAAAGTTGGCATTTTTCTGAGATTTTATCTTTATCTATTTCATAGCAAGCAGTCCGTGTAAGTGCGTCGTAGCAGAGTGGTAGTGCACTGGATTTTAACGTAGCAGTCCAGAGTTCGAATGTCGTTTTAGAAATCTTTTACATTTTGTTTCTAAATATTATTTCTGTTCTCGCTTTGGGTTTCTGTCATCTTAAGATGTATGCTGAGGGCTACTAATCTGCTTTCATAGCTGTTTCGAACATTAGAAAAACGAAAGAAGGGATGAGAAGTCAGCCTCTTTCCAAAATTCATTCTCATCTGTTCCATACCAAGAAACTATTGCAGGTGCGTCGTGAGGTTCTAGTATCGAGGTGGTTCTTCGAGTAGCAGGCCAGGGTTCGTGCTCGTTTGTGAAATTTCTAATATTTTCTTGGAAAATTTTATTTTATGACTAGCTCTGGGTATTTGAGGCTTATGGTATATCCTGAGAGGTATTAATCTTCCTTCTTCATCATTTCGAAAAAAGGAAAAGGGAGTGGGAAGTTTGGCATTTTTTTTGGAATCCATTTTCGTCTATTTAATAACAAGGAAATGTTGCAGGAGAGTTGTAGCGTAGAAGTAATGGTCTATGCACTGGCATGGAAGGCCAGGGTTCGTTGCCGTTTATGAAATTTTTGATTCTTTTTCTGAATTTTAATTTACGTCTGGCTGTACGTTTTCGAGGCTTATGGTATGTCCTAAGTGACATTAATCTGCCTTTTTCGCTATTTTGAACAAAAGGAAAAGGGAGAGAAAGGCTTAGCATTTTTTTCGGAATCCATTTTCGTCTATTTCATAACAAGGTGTTGTTGTAGGAGGGTCATAGCATAGAGGTAGTGATCTATGTACTGGCAAGGAAGGCCATGGTTCGCTACCTGTTTATGAAATTTTTGATTTATTTTGAATTATAATTTGTGTCCAGCTTTATGTTTTTTAAGGCTCATGGTATATCTTTAGAGAGATTAGTCTGCCCTTTTCGTTATTTCGAGAAAAAGAAAAGGGCGAGGAAGATCAGGCTTTTTTTCGGAATCCATATCTCTTTATTTTTCTTAGCAAGGGAATGTTATAGGTACGACATAGCGTAATGGCAGTGCTCTGTGTTTTGGCATGGCAAGGCTGGGTTCGTTCACAATTTCTGGAGTTTTTGATATTTTCTATCAAAATTTTGTTTTATGTCTAGCTTTATGTTTTTGAGGCTTATGATCTGTCCCGAGAGATAATAATTTGCCCTTTTCGCTATTTCGAAAAACGAGAAATGGGGAGGGAGTTTGGAATTTTTTTCGGAATCTATTTTCGTCTACTCCATCGAAAGGGAGCCTAGTATATACGTTCTAGTGTGGTGGTAGTGCTCTACGTATTGGTGTACATGGCAGGGTTCGTTCCCAGCTTGTAAGACTTTTGATATTTTCTTGCTGAATTTTATGACTGGATTTGAGTTTTTGAGTCTCATAGTATGTTCTGTGAGGTATTAATTTTCCTTCCTCGCCATTTCGAAAAAACGGAAAGGGAGAGAGAAGTTTGGCCTTTTTTTGGAATCCATTTTCGTCCCTTTCATAGCAAGGAAGTGTTTCAGGTGCGCCGTAGCATAGTGGTAGTGGTTTGTGTTTTGGAATAAAAGGTCAGTGTTCGTTCCCCGTTTATGAAAATTTTGACACTTTCTTCCAGAATTTTATTTCAGGTGTTACTTGGGGTTTGTTAGGCTTATGATCTGTCCTGAGAGATATTAATCTGCCTTTTCGCTATTTCGGAAAATAGGAAGGAAGGAGAGAAGTTTGGCATTTTTTCGGGATTCATTTTCGTCTATTCCATAGAAAGCAAGCGTTATAGATGTGTCTTAGTGTAGTGGTAGTGCTCTACGCATTTGCAGGCAGGGTAGGGTTCGTACCTTGCTTATGGATTTCTTGATATTTTCTTCCTGAATTTTATTTTATGTCTAGATTTGAGCTTTTGAGTCTCATAGTACATCCTGAGAGGTATTAATCCTCCTTCCTCGCCATTTCGAAAAAAAGGAAAGGAAGAGAGAAGTTTGGCTTTTTTTTGGAATCCATTTTCGTCTATTTCATAGCAAGGAAGTGTTTCAGGTGCGCCGTGGCATAGTGGTAGTGATTTATGTTTTGGGATGAGGGGTCAGGGTTCGTTCCCCGTTTGTGGGATTTTTGATGCTTTCTTCCAGAATTTTATTTCAGGTTTTGCAAGAGGCTTTTGAGGCTTGTGGTATACTTCTAGAGCTGTTAATCTGCTTTCGTCGCTATTACGGATACTTAAAAAGGGGCGGGGATTCATATGGGATTTTATGTAAGGTTTAGTGATCTATTTTCAGATGTGTGATCGAGATTGCGTTCTTGATACGATGGAAACGTTTGGAAAGGAAGGAAAGTACACGTATTGGAGCGAGGTCAACAACTGGCAGATAAAGTAGCGGAGGATATGCTGCTAATAACGGCAGCGTTTGTGATCCTAATCTGTGATCCGTTTATCAATTTCTTTTGTTACTCAATTGTTGTATTTTATGCTTATGGAATTTGATTGTATTTAATGTCGCGTCGCCTCAGTGCACTTTCTCCATTTTGAGGATGAGAGGGAGGGTAATCATATTCGTGATTTTCTAAGTGTCATCGTTTATTGCTTGGGATGTGTCAAAATTTTCTTCGTTTATCCCATTTGCCGACGTTATTCCGTTCTCCACAACACCAGTTTTCCGTCGTTTCGTCAGTGAGGCGATGCGGTAATATTTACTTTCGATGGCTTTGATTTGTACGGCTTTTTTCGTAATTTTTGTATTGTTGATGTTGGCGGTGTTGTCGCACCACCTCCCTTCCCATTTCCGTCAAATTCCGTTGGCAAATAACTCAAACTCTCCCCAACCCAAGATATTTTCGGATTATACCAGATGGCATGCAACGCCATATGGAGTATTTTCACTAACATTCCACATGGTGCGACAGCAGAATAAAATTTTTTCGTTGTCTGGTTTCGTTATTTCTGTTCGCCACCTAGAGGAGGACACCTCTCGATGCAGAGCCTGACGATGGCAGCGTCGGGTGATGATGCATTGGGACTGTCCTTTCCTCGAAACGATCTCCTAGCGTTGGCGTTGTCACGCATCTGTTGTGCTGTGGCACGTCTCGCGTTTGAGACCGTGTGGCGTTTTCTGTGTGGTAATCGGCTAGGGAGGATCCCGTGCATTGCGGGTTGACTTGGCCGATTGCCATTCCCTCGTTGTAGGATAAGAGGTGTGGGGTGTTGCTGAAATTTTTTTAAAATTGGCACGGTGCCAATTCTGATCAACTAGCTTGGGGGCGACTCGTCACAGTTGCTATGCCAATCAAAGGTAGTCGTAAACCATTTCGGAATTTTCAATGTTAGAACGACTGCTGCAAGCCGTGATTTGCAGCACGCACACTCCTGCATCCTTCCTCCAGATCAGCTGCCCCGGGAGAGCGTTAAAACTTTCGTAGGTGTTGGATCCATCCACAAAATCCTCGAATTACAATGGATCGCAACCTCGCGTTAACAAAATACGGATGAAATTCAACTACTGTGGTCTCCATCCCGGGACGCGTATCGCTTTTGAAACTTCGTTTTATAATCGCCCTTGAGTAGTCTCAGCGGTGAAATCGGATATACGAAAGTGTTCGAAATACATACGGACAATCTACTTATAGTTAGGCAACAATGTTTCTCAGGAAAACTCACCAAATGACCCAGCAATCCGGCGCTTCCAGCCAAAGCGTCATGAACCACAGCTTTCCATGCATTATCAGGCTCAAACTATCATCTGAGCTCATGTTCCGTGAAATGCTGTTCGGAAGACCGTCTTAGAATACTGTTTGTCCCAAGACAGCATCAAAACAGAAAGCAAAAACACCAACACAATGAAAAAATCTTTAGCCATGAATGTTGTCGCGCATAGTGAAGAAGGGTAGAAAAAAGACACAGTTTTGATTAAGAGTTAAAGGCCTCCAACAAAATTCCAGAGGAATATCGGCAACATAAAACTAACCAAGAGTACAGGGTGGAGGAGACAATATTATTTCAAAATGAAAAATAAAAATACAATCATCATAATCAAAGATGATAAAACGGATTCAAATTCGATCACGAATATTCAAAATTATTCGGCAGCTTCTTTCGCATCTCTAATATAATCCATTCATGTTGTGGCCACAAACGTAGGTTTGCAAATGAATCTGTCCAACAACAATTCGTGTCAATCCATCTATCACACGCAAATGCCTAATCAACATCGTATGCAAATCACCTATAATATACATACCTCAACGTGACTCACTGCGAGGCAAGGAGCGCTTTGCCAAAATGTTTCTCGAGTCACGGAGGAAGTTTGTCGATTCTCATTAATTGATGGCCATTTCAAGAGGAATGTATTCCTTATTCTTCCCTTTCATGCTCTCCGTTCTGATGTAATGACCTGAAATTTACCTTAGCGTCCAGTGAATCAAAATCATGCATTTTTGCTTCTGTCCATGTTTATAGCGACCGAGCTTCATGGGGATATATATCTCTTTATGATCCTCTCTTGCATGAGTGATGGATATCAAATTCAGTGAACACTTCATTAAGCAAGTACTTCGTTATTTTAGATAGGTTTACTGTCTATCCACCACAGGAGAATTGTGAGATATAGATCAATATCAATACCTTACTACGGCTCTATAGGGGTTACCATCTTCAAAGTAACCGTACTCTCAGGTTTGCACTATAACATGTGAATTTCTTTGCACTTTTCGATTGCTCGCAATCTCAACTTTCAGAATATCATATATTTTGCTGAGCAATTATGATTAGATGAAGAGATATAGCTATTTTCTCATTGTCATCTTCGAGCCTAATGTATTCTCAAGTTTGCCCGGTAACATGTGAATTTTTGGGCACCATTCGATCCATCTGAATTTCTACATTCAGAAAAACATATATTTTGTCGAGCAATTCCGCTTTTTGAGGAGTTGTGACTATTTTCATAAAGCCACCTTAACAACAAGCGCAAAATCGTTCATTCTTGTACATTCTATCAGTACAGATCAATATCAATACCTTACTAGGGCTCTATAGAGGTTACCATCTTCAAGGTAACCGTGCTGTCAGGTTTGCACTTTAACATAGGAATTTCTTCACACCGTTCGATTCCACAGAACTCTGGATTCAGAAAAGTACGTATCTTGCCGAGCTACATAAGGAGAATATGGCCAATTTCCTGAAGGTAATTGAATTAACGCAGTGGCGCTCGTTCACTTACATTGTATCACTGTAAGTCGGTCTATACATCACTACAGCACCATCACAACTGTATTCTCAACTTTGTACTGTAACATATCAATTGCTTCACGCCGTTTGATTCTATAGAATCTCTAGATTCTGAAAAGTATATATCTTGTCGAGCGATCCTGCTTGCTTGAGAAGATTTTACTGTTTTTCTGAATAATCGCGGGTTCGATTCCCGCTCGCGGAGGAAAGTTTTGCTTGAAACCGAGTGGTGTACCAATATCATTAATATTTTCCTGATGTTATCTCTGTTAGCGTAAAGGCGCTCGTTCACATCCATTGTGTCGCTATAGAGCGATCAATCATTCAAGGTAGTGTTTGCATGAGATCGCGGTAATACCGAATACCGGCATTAGAAAAGCGATTCCGATCTCTTAATTCGTGGTATTCAAGGTGTTTCTGACATTCATAACCTAAGTCGTTTAAGGTGAATTTAGTGGTATATTTATATGCAACTGGAGCGTTGATTGTAAGAAAGCGTATTGAGATTTTTCATTTTTTGTTGATTTTCTTCGTTGAATTTTTTGTAGCATTTTTTGTTGGCCGAGGATGATTCTGGAACACCGGGTCATCAAATTTCTCGTAACTCTTCAAACCAGAATATCCGTTATGTACCGATTGCCTGTTTAAATGACTATCTTTCGTCTGGAAAGTGGCCCTACGGTTACCATTATGCTTCTTAGGAAGGAAAGTTGCAAATATTTCATTCCAGTTTATCCTTCCTAATGTACACACATGCATAAAATGTTCATCTCCAAATGTTTTCTTGCTAATTGATAAAGAATCAGCTCAATGCATATGTTGTTTACTTGAATTCATCACGTGAGAGTGCCCGTCAATAAAGAATGGCTATGTTGGAGCAGTCATTGGACTGTTTCGTCAACATTCAATTAACACTTTATGCAATAGATGAATGTTTTTAGTGAAACTCAGAACACCTCAAAACGTCCACATCGTTAACCCTACAAGCGAACTCAATGCGCAGTTTTGTGACTGTTTTAATTGAAGTAAAACAGATGATTCGTGTGCTTGATGAATTGAACAGAAGACATTTATTAACGATATTTACATTACGCTTATTAGGTGCAAAATGATACAAACTTTATAAATTATCATGCGGATCAACATTTTGAATTTTGGTCGGAAATAAACAATCAGCAAAAAAGTCGTTCTGATGAATGGCTAAGCACGTTTTTTTGATAACAAATTCAGCGTTGATGAATTATCGAGGACAATATTGAAAGAATTGCTATTAATACGGCGATGTTCCCATTTCCGACGAAAAGTTTTGGTGCACTGTTGCCATATTCAAGAAAAAGTGGATGATCCAGTTCTTCGATTATACCTGAAATTTTATTGCAACTTCATGATTAATTCACACACACAACTATTGAAATAACAATTACAAGCAACCAGTTACGAACAAATCGCGTACCAATACAGCGATCTTGTCAGAAACAAAAAACGCCCGTTTTGTTGAAAGTGTGAGCTGAATTTTAATACTGAGAAGTTTTTCTTTAGGGGAAGGACGTGGTATTTAGGGACTTTTTGAGATGTAAAGAACAGAAATGCGCAATCCAACCAATTTGTATCAAGAATGTTATTGAAATGACTCATTGCGACAATTGTTTGACTTTATTATTTCGTCAAAATTCACGATCCCAAATTCTCGAACACTTCGTGCATTGATTTTAACGATAATGTGTCAGTTGCACTTTTTGAATTCATTCATCCAGTGGGTTATGAAGACTGACTGCATAATGGATTAAAGAAACCCACTTAGATGAGTGAATTGTACGTGTATGTGTTGAAGTTTTTCATGTGGACAGAGCACATTGCGAGAAGGTATATCTCACGATCAGCATTAGTTGCGTTCGTAAATAAACATAACGACAACAGTGATCGTGTACTGTGAGTAAGTGAGTAAACAAAAAGTTATGATGCAGGAACTAGGAGTTATTCAGTGAACGTTTCAACGGAACATTTTGCATCTCGTTGTGAGTTTTAAACGACACTTGTTGTTAGCGTGAGTGAAATGTAACTGTGCAAAGCACTAGAATTCGATGAGTTCAAGTTTTGTCGTTTGATCGAAAATAATTTCGTGAGTCAAATATTACGGCAATGCACTGAATCAGACAAGCATTCAACGTAATTCAGTTCTTCGCAAAAGAATGCCATTCTAGAACAGAAGCGAAACAATCACAAAGAAGCTTTGACGTGAAGCGAAAGTGAGTGACGTTCAACACGAATGTTTCTTTTTTCGATTGTTTCCTTTCTTTGATACCTTAAATCAGTCAGTACCAATAATTCCGCAAGCGACTCGAGCACCAGCGTCACCAGTCGTTTTACTTGCCGGCGTATTACCACGACCCAAATCATCCGCTTTCTCATGCACCACAATCGCACGACCTATTACTGAATAAGGACCGCGTAACGAGATCACTGAGTCTTCGATTGATACATTTGCAACACCAGCCTCCTGAAATTGGTTTTAATCGATAATCATGGAGTCAAACATTTTCATGATCACTTTGCAATTCATACTTGATCACTGAAAACTAAAGGTGGACACTTATATAACAACATTAATTCCAAATTCTTCTAAATAATGCTCTACTTTGAACATTCCAATTTACTCGATGAAAATGGTATCTGTGTACAAATCGATTTTTATAGATCTTCACATGTCATGTTTCTTTAGAGCGATTGATAAACAAACTAGCAATTAGCGAATTGACTAGGAATAAGTAAATGAAATAAATACATCGAAAAACTGCAAACAATCACAACATTTCTTACATTTGCTTCAATATTTCCTAGGTCGCCAACATGTCTCTCGATGTCATCGGGTGCGCCGTGAGTTTTATTTGATGGATTAAAATGTCCACCTGCTGCCACACATCCATTTCCAATATCACCTTTTTCATGAACATGGAATCCATGCAAACCAGGCGATAAACCTTGTAGTGTGCCCTTGATCTTAAACAGTCATCGCATCAAACATCACATTACACTCAGCCAATACCCACTTTGTCCGACATGGATTATTTATTATTCAATACAATAACTGCTTTTATACAATCTGCTTCACAAAACAGACGCTATTACCTATCATGTTACTCTAAATCCTTCATAATTATTGCTATGCGTCGCGTAATCATCCTTTTGAAACTGAATCATCATTTCACTGTGAATTAAAGCGTATTTATGTGCCTCTTCCTCATCAAATGCATGAAGCTGATATCATAATAACAGCAGAACAATTTTCGAAGCTATGTATATACGTGAATCATTGGCATTTCAACGTTTAAGGGCAAATGAAAAAATGTCTGTTGGCTACCAACAGTCACGATGCAACAGAAACAAAAGTGATAACTGCTGACATCAAATAGGATAATGCCTGTAATGAGTCGGCATCGCTAACGAAATGCTTGATCGTTGTGAATGAAGAACTCAAAATGAATTTCACTTATTCGACAAACGAAGTTTATGAATATTTATTTCGGTTTAAATGCATCCGATATGAAGAATCAACCGCATGTTACCTCGACTGTTCCACCAACTTGTTTCAGATCTAAAACACCGATTTTTTCATATCGATACTCGTCGTCTTTATTGGCTTTGAGGACACAAACCCGTGCTTTAACAGCTGCAAATTTGTACGCCTTATGGTGGTCTTCTTCACCAAAAGTGACTGTTGAATAGAAATTGTATATAAAGAATCCTTTAATTTTATCACTAACTGTTCAAACGTATCAGCTGATTTTTGAGTCAATTCTGGCTAGAAGAAAATCAATTCCATTACAACGAACTCGCTATGAATTCCACTAATCAATTGAAAATACGCTTCAAACTCAGTTCAAATGAATACTCAGTCCAAAACATACTCACCGTCGGCATTGATGCGTTCAACTGCCAATGATAAAGTCGAAACAAATATCAGCATTTGCAGAAAAGAATCAGAGATCATCATTATTCCCATCGAACCGAATAACAAACGCTCACAGCCGTCCGTCCTCCCGTGCTGCTGAAAACAAATGGCACGAACTGCAAAAGTCTGATACTTGGAATATGACATGAGAGGCGTGAGAAAAGGAAATCTAGTTTTTGTTGGAACTGGTATGAAATAAGTAAACTTTTATCGTTGCACAATCACCATCGATTAATCAAACTGTGCACAAAAATAGAGACGGATACACGTACAAAGGTGAATTGTAGCTGGTAGTGTTTGGGTGAGAGTGTAGCGATATGCGAGAGAATCTCAGAACTCTCGAGAACAAAACCTGTTCAGATCAACAAAAAACTACTTAACGTCCGGTTATTCAACTGAATTGATATGAACGAACACTTCTTGAAAACATATTGTGTGCGCTGTGTAAAAAAACTTGCTATAATGCATTTCACGCAAGCGAATTCAATGTATTGTTTGTAATGTGATGCTACAAATTGCAGTGTTAATACTACAATACAGCTGGTAATATCAAGAGGAGTTAATCCTAGTGAACTGTAAACAAGGATGAATCAACAGGTATGTGAAGGCACATGAACATATTGTTCAAAAGCACTAAAATCAATGGACATCCGTAAAGTTGAAGAAAATTCTGCTGGCATGATCCGATGCAATTTCAAGTGACGCCCTCATATACCCATTGAATTGAGTTCAGTTGATTACTTTTCATTATTTGATGGAATTCGTAATGATCAATTTGTTATTTGATGCAATTCACAACTTATAAATGTTCGGCGGCACGTGCATTTTGAATATTTCATGAACATAAAACCAATTCAATTTTTTCTTAGAATTAAGCCACAAATTCGTGAGCACTTATGAAGCAGCCAGCGATACTGATGCGATAAATTCTTAAGGATAAAAATTGATCAACAGTTACTTTTGATAAAGAAAACCACCGTGAATTGTTCAGATCTGTGGGAGTACAACGTCATACCGCTATATGATTTCATTCCACATCCACGAAACTAAAATTATGTGATCGTAGGATTTCCTTTTGTACTGATTCATTCCCATACACCATCTACATCGTCCAATAATCTTAATTCTTAGAGGCTCGGAATGATAAAATCCTGTCAATCAATTTTATCTTATTGAACGATCCCTCTAAACATATTCTCCACGGGGTAGGTCGCTATTTAAATTCTATTGGCTCATTGCATAAACAATCGTCTATTCTTAATTAACATCACCTTTAGAGATCCAGTACCACCAATTACTGGTCAAAAGCCCCCTCCTTTGAAAGACTAGTAGTCTTGTCGTTATTGTATTCTGCACTAACTTAACCTATCTTGTCCTTTCTAACTTTTGAGTTTAGCTGTCGTTATTATCAAATACTGTCGTGTTCAGTCGTTATTGTTGCTCATATTCAATTCTCCTTTATCGTGTTCGAGTTGCTACAGAAGTACTGTCTTATTCCATTAGCGTTCGTATCGCTAAGAAAAAACTGCCTCAGTGCGTTCGCTTCGCTACAAAAGGCATTTTTTGTGATCGTTGCTGTCAATGTTGTGATCATTGTTGTTACTCCTCGATTATCTGTCAAGTTATGTCAATGTTTCAAATTTTCGACTGCCGGTAATTAAATGTTATCTCTGCGTGTCGTCTCGTTCCCGCAACATACGTAACCAATCAACACATTTCCCTACAACAAATGGTCGCTGAACCAATCATTTCAGCAACAAAAATTCAAATTGTATTTGATGTATTCAGCAGAACGATAAGGAACAACTATCGTTGTAACGAAACAATTTTCCGATATTTTATGATGCGTTTTCGAACAGCCAAAATAGTGAGAAATGGCGATCTGGGAAAGGCTTTTTTACAAGCTAGTTGTAGAAGAGCTGATTGTGAGGACGTGTGCAATTTGAATTCGTAGAAATGCTTTTGGCACCTATGAGAAAACTTTCAAATATCTTTTCTTAGATCTATTTGATGGTGCTATTTGTAACCAAACAGCAAATGCATAAGAATTTTCTGAAAGAAGTATTTTGAACAACGGAGGGTTTTATCGCCCTCAAACAACTATCATTCGGTGACTCAAGCATGATTTTCATACGACAGCTTGATTTTCATTTATAGCTGTTTTCAACAAATCGAGATTTTTGTGACTAAAACATTTCCAAAAGTCACCATCTCCAATTAACGTCCGCAAAAACGCTTACGAAAAACAAACAGCTGCCTTATCCTTAAGCTTGCCACGTATTCAAAATTGTCCTATCCTGGATCCTTTCATATTATTTCGTACAGATCATCTACAAATCATGCTTCCATGCATTATATTAAAAATATACCCATCAAAAATATCCATTCTGTAAAATACCCATTTGCAGAAGTTTTCTTTAGACACATTGAACTCTGAAATGGATCGTATTTCAAGTCATCACAATTATATAACTTTAACAAGTGTAAGTAATTCAGTTTTGAAGTAAGTTGCCGCCAAGTAATTTTTGGTTTATGTTGTGGGTTGTGAAATGGATTTCGAAATCAGCAGATATACAACACAAGGCGAATTGGAACGTTACACAATAAAGTGACAACGTAATAATATTTATTCGACAAAAACAAACAAAATCGAGTGGCAATAGAACAATGACAGTGATAAACGATAACAGACAAGCGATAATCAATCAAAAAGACTTATACGGCAGAAATTTTCCAGACCAAATCATCCTAACGCGATCGCCCTCATCACATTGTTCTCGTTCTACTTTCAGTGTAAAATCAATCGCACTCATTATACCATCACCGAACTCTTCATGAATTAACTCTTTAATTGCATCACCATACACAGAGATTACCTTAAAATTGCTCATCAAGACCAATGGCATATCCGGATTAATCACGAGTTAACCAATGAGATTTTTTTATTGTGACAATCAAAAATGAACTGAATGAAACAATTAAAAACTGAAATGATTAACCTCATTAAGACGATATATCAAGGGATCATGGGAGGTACCGGTAGATCCTTTGTACGGTGCCATTTGTAACCAAGCAGTGTTTTCTTGACTTAAATCGAATAATTTACGAGCGATTTGAGCTTGTTCTTTGCTCATTTGCATTTGACCGAGACACGCGGCCGTGGCCCATTCCTTGCTTTTGCCTAATGCTGCTGCTATTTGACTCCACGTCAATCCTTTCTCTACTTTTGCTATCATTATTTTATTCGTTATATCCTCACGTGATTTCACCATTCTTTTCTTAAATTAATTTCATGAATAATTCAGTCGTTCATTTTAATATTTAATATGACTGACAGACGTCAGATCGAACATACAGTTAAAATTCCTATCACTACAGTCATTCTCACTGCACTGAGAATATCGGATGAAGTTGTAGAAGAGCTGATTGTGAGGACGTGTGCAATTTGAATTTGTAGAAATGCTTTTGGCACCTATGAGGAAACTTTCAAATATCTTTTCTTAGATCTATTTGATGGTGCTATTTGCAACCAAACAGCAAATGCATACGAATTTTCTGAAAGAAATATTTTGAACAACTGAAGGTTTTATCGCCCTCAAATGAATATCATTCAGTGACTTAAGCTTGATTTTCATTATAGCTGTTCCAGCTGTGTGTTCCGAGAAGAACAAAAACAAGCTTTTGCGTTAACTGCAAGGGAAAAAATGGAACCGTTGAATCTCGAGTATAAATGTGCAGCAATGCGATCGATATATCGAGGAGGAACAATGCAATCGAACCGGAAGATAAAATTTGAGAGCCTCGATAAGCATTCGCAATGGCTAATAGTACATCCAGGCACCGAATAAAGTTTTTTGTTCCATCAAAATTCTCTTCATTTGAGTGGCATAAAGATATACGAAATTCGAGTGGTTGAGAATGCATATAAATTTTCATCAGATTTTTGGATGTACAATGATTGTTATCCAAAAAAGTTTACGAAAAGCGATCGATATATTAATGCTTTTTCACTGGGCATAATTATAAGCGAATTATGCCAAAACAGCTTTCATTTGTTGCTGGATTGACGGTCGTTTCGCCTATCACCAGGTTACCTAAAGCCTATCATACGTGGCTACCTATAATATACATCCCCTCGTATTGTTAAGGGACCTGTAACGTCCGTCACGATATCGTATAAGCAACGAGTTGGCGATTGAATTGGAAGAAAGCGAGGAGCAACAGAAAGAAGTAATGAAGTAATTGCTCGTTGATGATGCAAGCCAATGCAATCATCATTCAGTTGGCCATTCATTCAGGTAATATTGAGATAACAATACCGCACGAAATGACCGCAGTTGTAAATATATCATTGAGTAACGATGATAAATTAAAAGTTGACTGATTACCGATGACGGCTCAAAGATGCAGTTGATGATCCTTGGGTACATCGCAAGCGAAGATTATTTCTTTCAGGTTCAGCAAATAATTTGAACAAAACAAAAAAAAAACGGAAATGTTTCCAACTCAAAAGCAAAAGTATGTGAATCGAGTACATTCAAAAAAATTGTTTTGAACAAGTTACGTGTAATTTTTAACTTACAAACTGAACGTCCAATTCAATCAAAGTTATCTCAACATAATTCCGCAGAGTATTCGAATTTGCAAAACAATCATCAAAAGCACAACTATTTATTGAGTGTAGTACGCATGTAATACGAACTAAATAAATCAGGAGGTCTACACATAGGTACATATTCATAGATATTCGATTGGAAGAGAGCAAACAGAAAGATTCAAAAAAAGTAACACAATGTAAGAACCAATTGAGAAATGGAAGTAACATAATGTAAGCAGCAATTTCGAATGAAGGCTTGCCTAAGCCCAAAATGAGCTCATAATAGGCGCAACCTTTTAAATAGCGGAAAAACACCATTACACGCTGACTGCAATCACCGAACGCATTATCGAATTTTCACTAAAACGCTCAAGAGCACACACCTTTCGACATTATATTATAGTTGGTGTGAACATTTAAAATCGAGTACAAACAATCATTTTTTCGAATTGTGCGCACGTCATCGTTTTAGTTGTATGAAAAGAAAATCGTTCAATGAAACTGTTTTCCTCTGCAATTACTCTTCGAAAATCACAGTTTTCGGATCTTTCAAATCTGATCAAGCAATCAATTGAATGACTACCTTCTTTAATGTCTAAATTTTCGTGAATTTCTAAAATGTTTCTTTCAAAACCCTTCCATTCGGTTGCTTATAGGCACGATGTTCAGTTAACAATAGCTCCAAAATGATTCCTTCTCAAAATGACTGCAGTCATGGATGAAGTTTAAAGCAATCAACGTCTTCAAAGGTCGTCAGCTCTCGTTTCAGTTCGATCGATTTTGCGTTGTATTCCAAATCAACTCAACATTAACGAACCCTCGCCATGAGTCTTCAGTCAAAACAACTGTTCGCGCAATGATAATTTATTTGCAATTTTATCAGGATGGTAGCAATGATTCAATACGATCATTATTAACCACGATAATCACTAGTCAGATAAGAAAAAACAATAAACAAAAATCAATTAATGAAGAGAAGTTTTAAGAAAACTGAACAAAAACGATAACAAATAAATAAATAACGATTAATCGAATAACAATTTCTTTCAATTAGATCAAGAACAAAATAAATCACATCAAAAAAGAAGGTATCGAATACAATCTGAATTGAATTCGAAATAATGACTCTTTGAGAAATAAACGATTGATCAACAAAGTAAGAACAATCAATAACTTTTGAGCGTTCAAGAAAGCGTTTTGATGCACAAAAAATTCAACGAAATCATCACGTTCAAATGAATCCATTTCGCATTTAGCATACAAAAACAACATTCCCACGAAACTTCAACACCTGCACCTGTTCGCACTTCATTCAATACAGCAAAAAACAAAGACATTCATAACCGAACACTGAACAAATATTGAAACCAATACACCGACAAGACCAGTGTTTCACTGAAGAATATGAACTGTGAAAACAACAAATATGATGAGTCAAATTAACAGCGAGTGACCATCGCTACTAATAAAGCAGAAAAGCAATTTGCTGAAAACTTCCCATTTCGACGATTCGTAAGTCAGCAATGGGTTTGCTTCTTGCACAGAAATTCCTCTGCTTGAAGTCAAACATAATTTATCATGGACATAGCAGAGTAACAATTGCTCACGATTTGAACATAGAAAACAAACACAAACGAAGAAGTTTCACAAATTCACCGATAATCCGATCACATTAATCGTCAACAAATTACTTCCTATAAGGTAGATGAGGAGAACCAAGATTCCAAGGAAATATCAAAAGCATACGAATATATCTGGGATGAAGTCGACATCACCATTTGCACATACAGTTCGTTTGATTGGAAAACTATAGAGAATTCTTTCTATCATAAGTATCAACATTCGAATAATTTTCATAAAGCAAATCACCACCAAAAATTCAATAATTTCCAAACTATGATAATTTTTTCGACAGCGAATTAAAACAAAAACAAAGAAAGTCATACACAGCAATCGTTACATAAAACCATTTTTACTGTCCTTTACAAACATCATTAAGCTAATAATCAGATACAACGAATAACCGAATCAGATGATGAACAGCGAATAATAACAAAATCGCTAATAATCAGATATAACAATAACAGCAACAATAACAACAACAATTGCAAAAGAGAACACTACATGAGAAACCTTCGAAAACAAAAATCACAACAATGATAATAAATACTACGCGAATACTTGATCCTTCTAGAAATAAGAGACGAAAAATCAGTATGGATAACAAATAATACGGGATCGCAGTTGAAATGTTGTTCACCGAGAACTGGTAAAATAACGATCAAAAGTCGAGAATTCAAATAAAAAAGACTATTTCTCAGTGGCAGATATCGAACGAAATGAAATTACAACTAACTATCAAGTCTATTTTTACATCGCTATCATATGGGCAAAATTATAAGAGAAAGCATCTTCTATTACCTCAATCAATACCTAACCACTCAATCAATAAGTCAATCCATCACCACTGAATCTGTCTCATGAATCCCACTATGAACATGACTCCATTAGCCAAACTACTTTAACCAATTTGTTGTTCAGTAGTTTAGGACGACTATGATCCAGCCGGGTATCGAACTGAGATCTCGGGTCAAATCTGGTAGTGCGAAAACAACGCAATGCAGCAAATTTCACAAAAGAATGCCTAATGGAATATATCATTTGAATGGAGTAAAATATTCTCCAGGAATCAAAAATAATTCTGGTATCATCGAACTGGTTTGAGTTCGAAAAAGAATGAATTATCAAAGGGGTATGAAGCATGCGGTAATGGATGAAATTAATTGAATGGCACTCACGCGGGAATGGGAAAAGGAATAAAATGCGAAACGAAACAAAAGAATCACGCCGTCAATCAATCACTGAAGAACGAGTCCGATCTGTTCGGGTGTCATGTCAGGGCACTTCCAATTGTAGAGATAATATTGTAGATTACCGTCACCGATTCCGAATTTCAGCTCTTCCAAGAATTCTTTGTTTTGCATAAGATCAAGTGCATTGAACACATCGAATCCATCCTATAATCACGCTTATTGCATTTCTTTCAATGATCTTATCGTCGGAATAACAATAAAACGTAACATCAGATACAGTGAATAAGGCGTTTCATTGATAAGCTGAATAAAGTAGTCATAAAATTCAGCTTATATAGAAATACTGAGTGAGCAATTCCAGCGTGACTATTATAACAGGAATTGATGGGTAGATTACTTCATCAGTTTCAATAATCAGTATTCCATTCAGTAGTGCAACAGAATCTCATAATCATTCTGGTAAAAAATGACATCCGCAAGTGAGATTTAATTCTCGGGACACTGTTTCGATAGAGCATGGCTATCCTAATGTAATACTCTGATTGGAATGATGCAGTTGGAAGGTTGGTGAACTATTCACACGGCTTGATTAGTTACCAGACCCGATTCTAATGGAAACATAAAGTGAAAAGATGATGAATGAACGAGAGTGAAGTGTAACGAACACTGTGTGCAATGATGAGTGCATCGTTCATCAGCTGCTTCAACGATACCGATGTGGCGACGTTGTAGAATGAATAGGCAGCCCTTATTGACTTATACTGTGGATGATGCATCACCGAAGACGGCAGTGAGTAAAAACTTATCAAATCAGTCACACGACCTTGATCACCCTTCAATTTCATGCGATCATTCAATGCTTACAATTGATCGCTCAACATTAAGCAGAATCATCAAGTGATACAACATCAAGCAGAAACTTATGAACAAGTCACTCTGAATCACAGTAACAATTTGAAATGAAACATCAAATACCAGTTGAAATTTAAAGCTTGTCGTCACCACTGATCGCAGATTGTTGAGAATCAAATTCAGGAATAACGACGACAAAAGAAGCACTAACCCTGACAACGTAAGTGTAAACGACATCTGGTCGAGGAGTGAAAAAATATTCAAATTCTTCACAAGTGAACGCTGGTACCAGACAGAAGCGCGTCAAATACTGCGATAATAATTCGAAAGCACTGCTCACGTCTTTTTTCTCCATTGGTACCAAACCGCTTGTTTTTGGAGTCTAAAATAGGTTGGGCAAAATATTATCTGTTGGACTATTAATTATATCCTTGAATTAATACGTTCAAGTTCACAAATTCAACACGAGTAAAATTTTTATCAGTGAATTTGCTCACTGTCAATATGAACATAAAGATGTCTGTGATACAAAAGAGTTCGTATAATTTTCCAAAAACCAAATAGATTTCAATTAAAGATCTATGCAGAGAAGTTCAGAGGCAGTACCTCACCTAATTACTGCTTTTTAACCAACAAACAGATAACAGACCTCGGGCAATTTATAAAGTTTCAGTGTTCTTTGCATGGTCATCTTCCGCGATAAATGCGAAAACTTTACTTCAATTAATTTCTTCGGATTCAATGAACGATGCCAGTAACTGCAAATGCTCTGCATCAGCAGAAAAAATATCGAAAACAACAATAAATAAACTCATCATGAATATGATCTACAAATAGAAAAACCGGAATCATCTAACTGTAAGCGACTGAATACAAAGAATCTACGAATATATCATAATATGGAGTTAATCACATTATCGAAGAAAATGAAGATGAATGAAGTGAAAATTAAAGATAAATTTGGAGAATGGTTACTGATTGAAAATAAGGAACTGATAAAAGAACGGACCGGCAAATGGCAATTGGTTTTGGCAAGACGACTCCAGCAGTGAAAGCAGCTTGGAATATTCCTTCTTGATTCACGCGACGTGTGATTTCGCGAATCAACACTGGCGCTACACGTTTCGATCTTAACTTTTTGTGCACACATAAGAAGTTTATTTCAACCATACGTACCACCTGAATGCTCATCATACAAATATCATTCATAACTCAGCTGAAACTCCAATTAAGATGACGACACACCTCTCAGTCACTCCAATCCCTGTGACGATACGATTATTGTGAGGTTAGTTAAAGGTCGGAAAATGCGATTTACTGATGATGGCACACGGAGCAAATATTCGAACGTTACTGTTAACTGAGAATTTCGAAATAATTTTGATCTTTCATTTAAGATATCTAAACATAATCTGCATCGTCCACAGAAGCTTTAACTTAATACAGGACTCTTCGCAACGCTTTGCATAAATTTAGTGGACGAGCGGATCATCCACTAAATTTAGGAAAATTGAGACGAGAAGTTACCTTTTCATAAACTCTTATATTGGATGGAACTGCCGAAATGAACGCCAATAATTTGCCGTTCGATTTGGCACGCACACCACAGTGCCACTTCTTCATCCAACCTGGTGCTTGTAAAGCCCTCAAATTATTCGTTCTTTAGAACGATAGATAAATTGAGATTTCACGATGCAACAACTGAACATTTTTGGATGACACAGGAAGCAGCTCGTGTGAAGTGATAAAGGAGATTGTTCAAAAATGTTTACTAAAAATAAGATCAAGATAAGATAAGATTACTAAGTAAGATAAGATGAAGACAAGTAATAAGCAAAGTATAGACATTAACCATCTGAGAAACGCAGGGCTATAATCAAATCGGAACATGTTATCATCGTCTTCAACATAATTCTCGGTTAACAGTGTGTAGAGTTGTTTCAACTCGTCCTCATCCATGATATCTACTTCACACCAACGGAACGCTTCCGGAAGACTGAACGGCTCGGAACGAACCTCTGATACATTTATCGGTGGCTCAATGAATGTATTCTCGGTGACCGCTTCATCTAAAATATGTTCGGATATCCCATCGCTCGCATTTTTTTCTTAGACTGCAACGCAAAATTCTATAACATTACCCTCGACTGATGCAAACAAATTAATTCATCGAGTCTGAACATTGACATTAAAAAAATTACAATCGAAATAAGGATGAAATAAAAGACCAACCTATTTTGGGTACTGGCTGCGTATCCCAGAAAAGATATTTATGTTGATGAGCTTCTGTGAGTCGCTTCTTTGAGCCGCTGCCCATCGTTAACATCTGAACTATGAACACGGTCAAATTAATTCTTTTATTTTGTTATTTCAAAGAGCAAATCTGTTCGTTTTTGGAGAGTCACAGTTCGCGGCACTACAGAAATGAAGAACAATATAACAAACAGATGAACCGAAAAACGAGGGAATAAGTTAGGAATCTGTGGAAACGATATACGAAATGCTAAGGATGTCAACTCCACAAGTAATTGGCGATAAAATCGCGTCTGAATCAACTGAACGAAATAAATTCACTTCTTGTTGAACAAGAATGAGTGCGACTTTACCTCAAACTTTTTCATGATGGCCGAATCAGCCAAGTCTTTCACGTCGATCACATCCGTTGATCCATCCAACGGTGACACATCATCACGTTCATCCTCACCAGATCCTGCATCGCTCGACAGCTCTTTGTGTGTCTTTTTATCTATTGGATCATCTGCCATTCTGCCTTCCTCTGCAATTTACAACAAGCTGAATACACATTATTTTTGACTCATTCTTTCCTGTACAATCGAATCTGTCGAATCTGATTAGTTTATAATCGAATCTGTCGATTACTTTACCAAACCTCAATTCTGACTTTAGAATGGAAATAATTGAGGAATAACATAAAATTTAAGTGTCCATTCTGAAAGGTTTTGTTGACGAAGTTGAAATGAACGAGACAAAAAGTGAACAGCTCACTAAAGAAACCACTGGAACTCAAAACTAAATTATAGACTCAAACTAAATTAATAACCACGGGTTACGATGAAGAATCTGATGATGTAACGAAATGCACAAAATTGAGTAATAATCTACTTTACTTAATGCAGTGATGTCGCGCTCCGCCAAATATTTGCTGCCGGCTCATAAGTATAGACGTGTTGCCCCAGGATAAATACATGGAAATGTAAACACTCAAGGAATTTACTGTTCCCGTAAATGTGACTTTTCTATCCGCACACACTGTCCTGTTTCAGGGGATCCTAAAGAAACAATACAGTTACACTGATAAATGCAGTTCTGTGATTCGCGAAAGTCGTGCAAGAAGTGCAGGGATATGCCGCGGATGGATTGTCATGGAAAATACGTTTGGGAATAGAAAGAATCATGAAATGATAATAACCATAGAATAAACGAGCAATAGTAATAAGCAACAACTGATATATGAATGAATAATCAAATGATAGAAAGATTAGGAATTATATGTCAATTGCAGAACGATTGCATACTGACAAAAGTTTTTTTGCAGCCAGTGCTGCGAGGCAGTATTTTACGATTCAGCATGAATGTATTTGAATAAGATGGCTCATCTCATCAGATTCGACATACAATGATATTCGGATGAACATTGGAGAAATTTTATAATCGCTGAAACGAAGTGCTCGATGACCATCTAGTATTCTGATCGTCGTCCCTTAAAAATGATAATCACATACACGGAAACCATAAAATTAACTACTGAGGAATAAAATTTTTCAAAATTGCCTTCATCTAGTTAGAAAGTTTGAATTTTAATCGTTGAATACGCCCTCAGTTACTCGCATTCTTGCTCAATGCTGAACATTCTTTTAGGTTTTCCAATAGCCATCCACATTGACCTGAAAGCACCAATAAAAAGATGAAGAATATGTAGAAGGAACTACCTCTCGCGTTTCTCAAACCATCTTCATAATGATGTTCAATAGGATTACTCAGAAATCCTATCCACATTCAATTGTATTGATTACCTAAAAGTCGCTTCACGTTCCTCTATACCTTTACACGTATTGTCCTCATCTAAGTTACCAATAGTTCAAATGATATGTCTTCATTAGCTTCTATCGTTGAATAAAACTCTTCCAATCGTTTCATACCTTCCAACAGGAGGGTTCATTACGTCTCCTCAGTCGTTTTGCTGTTTCTTCAGTCCTCCCGGTGACCAGTGCTCTTCTTTTGTACCTGAAATTCACTTATTTTGTTATAATATTGTCTGATGGAGGAATTGTTCGAAAATTGCGATGCTGCGATGAAACTTTCGTGGAGAAATAATCGCGAATTGTTGTGTTGCTCCTCCTCCTTGCGTCGTTCTTGTTCGACTGATCTTGAATCGCCCTCTCATACCTGAAAATAATTCGTATTAGAAAGAGTAAAAAGAAATGTTTTAAGGATAATGAGAAGTTTTTTCGTTTTTTTTTTTAATTTTTAGTTTTTGGTTTTTTTATTTTTTGTTTGTTTTTATATTTTTTTCATTTTTTATTTTTTTTATTTTATTTTTATTTTTTCATTTTTTTTCTTTTTTATTTTATTTTTAGTTTTTATTTTTTCCATTTTTATTTTATTTTTATTTTTCATTTTTTTTATTTTTCTTTTTTGTTCTTTTTCTTATTTCTTTTGTTTTTTGCATTTTTTTAGCTTTATTTTTTGTTTTTTTTGTTTTTTTGATTTTTTCTTTTTTTTTCAATTTTTGTTGCTTTTTTCAAAATAACGAATCATTAATAAACAATGAATTAAATTTAAAACTTAGTAGAACTGGAAACTATAACTAGAAATCATCATCACAACATTAAAAAAACAATAAGAACAGTAAAAAAATTGCCATCACAACAGAAAAAAAATCACAAGAACATCAAAAGAAATTGTCATCACATCATTAAGAAATCATAAAATCATTTAAAAAACCGTCATCACATCATAAAAAACAAAAAAACATCAGAACAAATCGTCATCACAATATTAAAAAATCATAAAAACATTTTAAAACAATCGTCATCACATCATTAAAAAACAAAAAATAAAAAATATAAACATTTATCAGCACCACTACAAAAAATCATAAAAACATTTTAAAAATCGTCATCACATCCATAAAAATCATAAGAATATCAACAAAAAAAATCGACATCACAAACAATAAGAATATCAAACACCTCAGTAAATATGACCAAAAATACTAACTCTACCATAAATGAATAAACAATAAATAATAAATATGACAATAATTTATCAACTTTACAACAGCAGCAAAAAACAATTACATCTCCTAACGACAGCAGCATCTCATAACAATATCATCAGCAGCATTACAAAATAATAATATCAGCAGCACCACAAAATAACGATATCAGCAGCATCCGAAAACAATCCCAATGACAGCAGCACCCAAACTCAAACACCCAGGGAGACAGCAGCAATTCACAACCGGATGGGGAAGGAGCCGAATCAACTGAACTTATCTCCAGAGCAACTAATCTTCTCAAGTCATCTCCAAATCTTATCACTAACACCAGAGGAGCAGAGGAGGGAACGACCAACGACCATCAACTAAACTCATCCATAACTTATCAACTACACTCATCAACTAGACTCATCCACAAACTATCACTCGCGCGCAAGGAAGGAGAACCGAACCACCGGAACCGAGACTCGAGGTTAAGGAATCTGCACTTTGAGGGGAGTGAGGAAATCACCGCAACAATCCACTACAAGGGCTGGGAATACTCACTAATCTTATCACCTAATCTCTTATCATATCACCTAATCTCTTATCATATCACCTAACCTACGAATGAACCGGGAACGTTAACTTAGCAGTAATCAACAACTATCAATTTTGTCACTATCTCATCTAAATTTCATCACCTAAACCACAACCTGAGGAAGAAGACTAATGTTAATGCTAAAGTAAGTTGAAGTTAGTAAAGTTAAGTTAATAAAAGTAAGTTAGAATCACAATTTCGTTCAAGGGGGACGGGGGAATCTTATCAATCAATCATCGGGGGAGGGCAGCCACCTCAAAAGGTCCAAGGAAACATCAGCTCAGGGAACAGAGGCAACAGCGGCAAAAAAATGTACATCATAAAATACAATATGATAACTTCAAATTTAAAACATCCAATCCTCACCAGCAATTTTTGTATCAATTGTAAATTCTTTCAATAATTGATTATTGAAATTGCAATCAGAGCGCTACCTCACGTCCTAGAAGCGAGCACAGCTAAACTTATGTTCATTCTTATAACATAACTGATGCAAATTCTTATGATACTATTAATAGTATTGTCTCAAAGTATTAGTGAATAATAATATTTGTAACGTTAATCTCATAAACTAACTTACAATGACTAAAATCTCAATTGATCATATCAGTTAATCATATCAATATTAAAGACAACAATATTAATAATAACATCTAAATTGACGAACAAATGAGGTAAGTGAACATTAGTAACTAATAATATAACAACAACAATATGCAATAACAATTTGAATAACAATATAACAAGTAATGAAGTGACAAAACAATTGAAAAGACAGTAACAATTTAACAACAATTAACGATAACAATAACAATACAGCAACAAATAGCAATATAACAACAAATAACAATAACAATATAACAACAAATAACAACATAACAACAATTAACAATAACAATATAACAACAAATGACAATAACAATATAACAACAAATAACAATAACAATGTAACAACAAATAAGAATAGCAATATAACAAGTAACAATAACAGTATGACAACAGGTAACAATAACAATAACAATATAACAAATAACAATGTAATATATCAACAGGTAACAATAACATTAACAATGTAACAACAAATAAGAATACAACAATAAATAACAATAACAATATAACTGTACAATACAATAACAATATAACAATAAAAACATAAGAATACAATAAATACAGCAAGAACAAATTCAATGGATAATGAATGTTTAACAATATTTAATTAAAATATCAGAAGTAACAATTTTTATCTTTTTAATCTCATCTTTTTTTAATTTTTCATTTTTTTCATTTTTATTTACTATTTATTTCATTTATTTTTTATTTTATTTTTTAATTTATTATTTTTTGAATTATTTTTATTATTTTTTCTTTTTTCTTTTTATTTTTCTTAATTTTATTTTTTAGTTGTTGTCGTCCGCTCCGTGCTGTCGTCGCTTGTTCGCTTACTCGTTTTTTTTGAAATTTTTGTCTCTTTGTGGCGTCCATTGAACTGCGTCGTTGGGATTATTAATGGGAAGGAATAGGAAAGGATTATTTGAGGGATAGGAATGGATTATCAATTAATAGGGATTTTTTCAATATTTCCGTTTTCATTATTATACCGAATTTCTCATCGCCCATCCAATCATAAAATGCGCTTTTAGGATAAATTATTTGAGTGCTTTTTGGTGCGAACTTCAGCCTGGCTTTGAGCGGTGATCTCAATACTATAATGTTAATAACCATATGCTGTTATTAATTGACCCATTAAGCGCCTATGGAGGTATCGCATCCCGTTCCCCTGACTCGAAGTACTTCAAGACCCGACCCGAAGTACCTCGTCCGTTTGCCCGAACCCATTATGTAATAGCATCATCATAAAATGATTAAT
>JAPYMA010002167.1:0-29279 GCA_035041965.1 Anisakis pegreffii
ATGTTATTCGAAGTGTTTTTTATTTGAATTGAATGTTATTTGAATTATTTTTTCATTGTTCGTTTTTGTGTTTTATTTTGTAAGATTAATCATGTTATTAATAGTTACTAATTTATCATAACTGATGTTTATTGATATAGGTTTTTAAAATAAAAGATAATGTATGTTAACGTGTCCTAGACACGTTAACGTTCACCCGACATTATCTTTTATTTTCATTCAGTTTTTTATTATTAGTACTAGAATGTGTTCATAATTTTTATTATTATTATTATGTGTCCATATACCATTTGTAACTTATTATTAGGTTGTTACAGGCTCAGGGGACAGTATGTGGCTACTTTCTAGGGGTAGTCACTCACCCGGTACTGTTCTCTTCGAGTCATTAAAATAATCGTTTGTTTGTTTTGTGTTTTTGTTATTAACATTTTAGCAGTTTTTTGTGTGTTGCTTTAATGAAACTTAAAATTAAAAATGGTGTTCCTGATATTTCAGACACATTCAATACAATTGCTTGACAGAGGATCACATCTTCTGTTTCTTCTTTTATTGTTTCATCTCTTTTTCGACATCGGGATGTGTGTTTGATGTGTTTCAAAATGGTGATTTTGCTGTATTTGCCAATCAGTTTTGCTTGTAGGAAAGAATTGAATCGTATGAGGAGCGGAATAAAACAGATGGAGAAAAAAATGCCTACTCAATGGACAATAAGGTGGCATGTTTAGGTGGACAGCTGATTGATTAGAGAAGCGATCTTCTGAAGAAGTTTCGTTTTGTTTTGAGAAATTTGATTCGTTTATTTGATCATTTATTAATTCATTTCGAATTTTTCCACATTCGAGTATTATATTACAAAGTTTTATATAAGTCGACAGTTATCGTAAAATATAAATTTGTTCGCATTTTCAGCGATATTTGAGGACAGATGGAATGTTGACAACGAAGAACGCATCATATAATGGAGTAATGCGGATTTAATGAGGTGAATGCAATCAAAGAAGTGTTTTGGGAAAGATTGAGACTTATCGATTGAATCGGAACGGTTATCTGCGGAATCGGTTGGAATCGAATACGACAAATCGGCTTTTGATTTGGAATTTCCTTAATTCGTTTCATTTTCAATTGTTTCACTCGGAGCGATAATGGACAGGAAGTAATATTTCGTAGAAGATTCGCGGATGATCCTCCCGAAAATTGCAAAGGAATATTAAAGACTTGATTATCACAATTTTTATTGTGGCAATGGAGTTGTTCTAATTGAAATTCAATTCGATTGTTGCAGTTGAAGAGTGATGGTTGTGTAATATTCTTATCAAATTTGAAAATTTTCACTGTAAAAAATCGGCGTTTAAGGTGATTTTGAGGTGAGGGAAAAGCGTTGTTCTGTGATTGGAGCTCAACTATTGTTTAATTCATTCGCATTGTTACGTTCCAGGTGATTCGATTGATCTTATCACGTATTGATCATGATAAATTTATGGTTATTTTTAAATAGTTGAAGATTGATGTATTGATTGATGAGAGTGAAATTGCTTTTTTGAGGAGATCTAGTAGTAGAAGTGAAACTTCATATGGTCTGTTGCAGAGACTGAATTGCATTGGTTAGTTGAGATCAAAGTCTAGTTCATGTACAGAACTCATTGAATTATGCTCATGTCTAGCACACAGATCTTTTCTGAGGTCACCAATTTTTAAGAAATATATGCATTTAACGAATCATATCTGAAAAATTAAACTGGGATAATTCAATTTTGATCATTTTCGTTATTCTTTGTTGCAGTTATTTTATTGACTGCAAAGGAAATTGATGTATTTATTCGATTACTAATGAGAAATCGACATGAATTGATAAGTAAAATCCAGTCAAAAGGATTGATCTCAGAGAATGATAACGGATGAAAGGTGTTCGCAATAACGACATCATGAATGATTATAATGTAACTGTAAGTTTTATTGTACTACTGCTATCATTATTATTTCTGCTATGCTGCAATTTTTAATATTCTTTTGTTGTCCTCTGTCGTGACTGAAGATCGACACAGAAATCCGCCGTCAAAAATGCAGTTAGTTCTCTGCAACGATAGACTGCTCGTTGATTACTGATCACAGAACTATTTCCTGAGTGGATCACAAATTTGTGATTTCTTTTTTCCACATGAGCACCACTGTGCTAGTGGAGATAGCTTCAAGAAAATAGCTACACCTCAAATTTATCAGAATGGTTAAAGTTGTGTCCTATTGCCGTGCCCTATTGCTAGAAGGCAATTTCTTGATCAGAGCGGTTTGAATGCGCAGAGTTTGATCATGGTGAACGTATCAATGATCCTTCGACCACCCGTGATCTGTCAACAGTACACTGAAATGATGCAGTTATGTTGAAATTTCATCAACATACTTCAATTAATTAATTATTGTGTTACATCAAATGAAACGCTGCTGTTTTAAGGCTGAATTATATTTGTTGAACTATATATGTTCGTACGGGTTCGTAGCAAGAAGGCGTGGCTGAAAATGCTCGTGGAGAGATTATAGAGGGCGTGCTAAAGAGATGTACAAAAAGAATGCTGCATAGTAAATGTTTAATGAGTGAACGATAGATGGAAAGAGATTTTGATATACGCATTTGATTATTTATATATACGTGAGAGGGATGACGAATGCTGCTGAGATGTATCCTGTTATATGCTCTGTGTTGTGTACAGTGTGATGATGATAGCGATGTTTGGAATCGTTTTCATTTCTGAATAATTCCTTATAATTTTTACATACAGCATTTGCTAATATCGCCTATCTGAATCGCTCGCTTCGATTGCATTTATTCTGCCCATCTCATATTAATTTTGAGTTCTAAATCCAGCAGTAGTTTCAAGCGAATTTCATCATCGTAACTGAAAAATATTTATTTCCAGCTATTAAATTTCATTTATTTGCACTGAGCGGATAGGTGAACACTGAAATGATATCACCTTGTAAATTTTCTCACTTTCAACTTGCCAGCTGAATGTGGTGTTGAGCTGCATTCATTAGACGTTCTTCTAACGCCATAGTAATATCACTGTGTTATCACTTCGTTATCAGCGCGGTGTTTAACTCACACACAAATTAATTTCATATCGTATTAGTTTGTTCACGCCAGCAATTGTTTTTGGCAGCAGCTTAGTAGCAACAGTAATAATGCTTATTACAATTACTGTTATTGTTATCAGTATTGTTTTCATGTTACTAGCATGGAAAATTCGTTTTTATATCAATTGTTCCATCGCTCTGTCCTGTCTTCATATTTTTTAAGATATTGATAATGGGTATCTCTTATTCGAATTGATAAATTGAACGTTTTTGCTTAACTCACTAATTTCTTTCATTCTCTTACTGAAATGCATCTTGCTTGAATGCACCCTTAATTTCCCAGCAACTGGTTGAATGCTGCGTCGTCAATAAAGGAATAATTAAAATTTCATTGCTTTTCAAGCATTCTCTAAACTGATTTTTTTTTCGATATCCTCTGATTTTGTATTCTCAAAATGCAAGCAAATAGTAATCACGTAATAATTTTAATTGATAATCAAACCACAAAATCATTCACTTCTAATTTCTCCGATTCGAATTTAGTACCTCCGCTGGAAATATTTCAGTGAACTTCTCTATCTAGCAATATATACGTCTGATTGAGTGCGAAGGAAAACTGATTTCGTGATCGTTTATTTATAAAACATGTACAATACGATTGTTCTAAAGTACTGTCATCATATCAACAGTCAACGTTTTCGTTGTTATTTTTTGTATATTTTCGTTTTTGTTTCGCTGATTGTTTTCGGAATCTTTGTTCCGTTCCTGTGTTGTGTTGTTGAAAGACTTCATTCTGTCTTTAGACGATTCAGACATTTATTTTGATTCCGCATTGCATTCAAATACTTTTGTATTTTCGTTGACTCGTCAGAAATCAAATATCTCTCACAATACTGAAATTTTCCGTTTCTTCATACCTTCGAAGAAGTTTTCCTCATGATGATTGGTTTACAGAAATTTTCTCCGTTCAGAAATGAAATGTTTTTGCTATTTCCATATTGAAATGAATGTTTTTTGTTTTTTTTCTTTCTTTCGGTTTGAAAATGCTATCTGTTTTATTGCGATTTGTTCAGAAATTTAGATGTGCTAAAAATACTCGTTAGAATAATTTCCTCTCAAATGTAAGTGGTTGAAAATAAGCGCACTGTTGTTTGCTAAGCTCTCTGGTATGCGTGATAAACTGAAAATTCAATGTGAAATTTGGCGTGCATGTCAGTTTTATCCTTATATTTGACTCCAAAACAACAGTGATATATGCTACGAAGTGTAGAGGTAGCATCAAAGTTTATTTGATATGTACGAGTATGTTTGTTCATTTACTATTCCCTATCTATTTTTGTCTTATCAACATACAGTATTTATCAGCTAGTAACCAGTGCTGTATATTTGGTTGATAAGAGAGTGCTTCTTGTGCGATGTTATTTTAACAGGTGAAACAGTTCTTATCGTTCAAGCAAACAACGCTCATTCCCCCATATCTTGCGTATTTGAATACATGATTTCGTTTGGCGGTTGTACAATCAAACTGAGAGTCTTACGATCGTTGGTGACATTTGCGATACGTTAATTTCCGGATAATTTGATTTGTTTTTCGATTAACTGAAATGAAATACTTCTCAGTGATCGCATGCTTCGTTGCGAATGTCACATTGCCTTAATAACGAAAATTCTCTTCGTAATATAGTCTAAAGTAATTAGCGAATTGTACGTAGTGAACCGCTGATGTTGTTGATTGTTGAAGTTTAGTTCTGATTAAATAATTTCTGGTTGCTAATTAGCAGTCATATTTATTCTCACAAAAGTATTTCCAACTTTCTTCACTGCATCATTGGAATCGCAAAAATTTTTGATGTTGTATTATTTGCTTGTGTGTGTGTGTGTGTGATAAGAAGGCTTGTTCTTGTTCGTTCCTGAATCTTGAAATGTGCAATCGAAATGAAGTGTTATTGCGTCGTCGAAAAATGACGAATGAAGCACTTTTTCGATGCGTATTTTCAGTTTTCGCATTTCGAAATTCAGAATTTTGTTACATCCTTCATCATGCTCTATTGCGGATGCACAAACGAAATTATGTTGTTTCTTTTTTTTTCGGTTGAAGATGCAATTTCGCTTGCAGATAGATAACTATCAATTTCGCATCATTGCCAATTCGCACTTATTCATGCATATATCTGTTCGATGAAAGCATTTATTTTGACATTTCATATACTTTCAATTGCTCGGAACCGCTTCATACAATATTCCAACTCTACCGCAGCATATCATAAAACTGCCAATTATCAGTTTTCCAAACCATTAGGCAAAACCCATACATGAATGTAGTTTCGTCTCAACAGCAAAAACTTCCATCTGGCTACCCATTTAATTGCCCTACCTTGAGGGTTATAGATCTTATTTGATTGATTATCGCCCGTAGGTTATTTATGGAATGAATCGGATCAGTCAATGAAAGATGAATGGGATAGTCGTGATGCGTCGTATCTAGATATCGATAATCGAATAATAAATGGTATGCTGGCTGCTAGGTAAGCCAATCATATGAGTGTTATCTTGAGGGCCTTGCCTAGTGACCTTCTGAGTGATGAGCTGATGAACTATTCCAATGGCGATTGGATTGTGCTAATACTTAATGATATATGAAACCTGTAATATTTTGTTGTTTGATGTGTAGTAACGGATGTAATTTGTATAGATAGATATATGTGAATGTTCATATATGTCGATGAAATACTGGTTTTGGATGCAATTAATATCGATATCATCTATTGCTGTTGAGAGTGGTTCAGGCACGATTATGCTTGAACTCGTTTTGTTTCCGACGATAACCTATTCGAGCATTTTCACAAGTTGAATATGAGTACTAGTAAAAAATGTATTTCAGGAATATTCGTTGTTGTATGTGTAGAATCGAGAGATGATACCGGGCTGAGAAAGAGTTATGCTCTATCGGTGTTTTATTTTTAATTGTTTCACGATGGAATTAAGGTTGCTTCTGCTGTTGTGCTGTTGCTTAGCAGCCTTACAGGTGAGCATTCGTCATGTATATGTATATTGTTCTGAATCAATTAATAATCGTAAATGGTCATATGGAAGCGTAACGACAATGAAGTGCAACTTGAATGATGTTACTGTGTTTATCACAAACGAATAATAACACACGTAGTGTGTAATTTTGAATCGCAGTTGAATTTTTAGAGAATTTCCGGTGCAATTCAAATAGCTTTGACGAGGAAGTTGTTGCGCTTCGCACAAACATTAAGAATTTAAGTAGTTATTTGAACCAAACACTGTGAATTATCCCGTGAACGATTGAACCAGTTTTTGTAGTCGGAAAGGAATTTAATAAGCGTATCGATTTGTTTTAATCAATTAATTTAACGCTCATTTTATGCGATCATCATGAATAGAAAGATAGATGATGATGATAGGTCATTAAGAAACAGGTTGAATTGTTGAGAGAATTCAAATGGAGGAGATTTTCATTCTCTTCATACACATACGTATGTAGAATATTATACATGGACGTGTATGGATGACATTGGAATGAGCGATGATTATGGGTAGTTGATGGATGGAAATATTTCATGGGAAATGACAGAATGTGGTGCACAACATTCGATTGAGTGAGCGAATAGTTACATGAAGGAATGCATCGTGCAATTAACAAATAGTTTTAGTGTTAAATTTTAATTTTGGTAAACAAATTGAATTATCGAATTACACCAATCAAGTGATCTGTTCAAATGTGTATATTCACAAATATCAGCTACATTATTTCGGAGAATGTTGTGCAGTTGCAGAAAGCGCATTTAATTATAAGCAAGGATTCGTATAAACTCATTCAGTTCTATATGAATTTTTTCGAATTGTTCAGCCCTTTTGTTAATAAGGTGGAAGAATTCATCAATTTGTTTTTTTTTCTAAAAATAGATTAACGAAATTTTTTAACGTTTTCTTTTGATAGTTCCGCCAGCAACTCTTGTTTTTGTTTTGCAAAGGCATAAAACAAAACAAGAATTCGCGGTGTATTCTCAGTGATATTGAAATTACCGAATGTTTCTTTAGGTTATGGAATATCCACATTTTAGTTCTCAAATTACAGCGAGTTTCTCATTTGTTTCTTTTTTGAGTATTACTGTTGTATCATATTACCGAAGTGATGCATCGTCACATTTTATTTATTATGACAACTTTAGGTAGTGAATTTTTTTTTGCTCTTACGATTTTATTTAGCAAATATCACTTTTCACTGAATACAATTAGGATTGCTGACACAAAATGCCGTGATTAACCAACGTAGAATTTTAAATTCTTCGACCTCCCGTTGGAAACGGATAAGAAGCGTTTTCCCAAAAAGATATTTACTCATATGATTAGAACTACAGAAGAACTGCTCACTGAAGGAAAAGACAATAAATAATTAGGGTACTTTTCAAAGGACTGACAAGTTGAATTAGTTTCCTCGTCCGAATACTCAAATCAATTCATATTAATTCCTTGGCTGCTTTGTTTCAATGCGTGAATTGGTTGGGAATGTTAAGCGTTCATCGTTTTTTAAGGAGCTGAACGCGTTGGATCAAAATGCACTCAAGAAGCGAGCTGTTAATGAATACAGTTCGAACCACAAACATGCTGAGGTTAGTAATCGTCTCTTTTCAATTGCAGTTTTCATCGTTTTTTTTGCATCAAAATTTCTGTGAATTCATTCAATTCATTGCTATGAGGTAGGTGCACGAACTTTGATTATGGTTGCGTTGAGTTGTGATCGAATTAGCAGCATTCAGAGTGTCATTGCAGTCATTTTTAAACATTCCAGCTGATAGATTGTCGCAATTTGCCTGGTTGAATGACACAATCATGAATCAACTTTATTGATTCTCAGTGTCTCAGTTTTGGTGTGTTTGCGGCGAAAAAATCATTCATGGACTTGTTATTCATCAGTTGTGAAAGTTAACACTTCGTCAATCATTTTCATCGTTCCAAACGATGCAGACGATTCTAAAAAAACAAAAAACTAAAAAACAAGGACGTTCATCAACATTCATCATCTATTTCTATTGTTTACAGAATTTCGAAACTTTTATAATAATAACTAGTCTCTTCTTTTTTTCTGCCAACGAAGTTTGATTTCTCAAACGCTCTGAAAATGAAATTCAGTCATTCAATGGAATTTCCAAAATGTTCCAATTTGAATTTGTGTGAACCTGCGTTGATTCGGGATATTTGAGAAGATTAACATGTTAGAGATTTCGGTATTTGACTATTCATGACCGATTTGTCAGTAACTTCCGGGTTTTTTATTTGTAAGTTGATGAAATAATCGATTTCTTGTGATTGTTTTTGCTTGACTAGATGTGAAGTATGTGACGCATATGAATGACAATTAGTATTGTTTGCATTCAAAACCAATTGGACGATCGCAAATAGTTCGCATAATCAATTTCATTAGTCAGTCCAAGATTGTGTTTCACTCTATTCAATCGTTGATAGTCGCAGACCTTAACTTAATGTAGATTTCACAAATGTTCTTGGTTGCCCCCAACGAACTACTACGAAATCTTCGTACAGTCACTTAAAGCGGTCTTAGAAAATAAAAGTGCAAGCAACTGTGCATACATACAGTCAGTTTGTGAATAATGCATTTGTGGTTGTGTTGTTTGTATTGGGATTGTTCAATTATTTCGTGTCATCATCAATCAACCGATGCATAGATGGACGCTAGACCACAGCACATTCATTAGATATATACGTTCATATCACATTATGAATATTGGCATATTTGAGGGCAATATCGCCTATGAAGTTGACTGATCGTCTTTTAATTGATTCGCAATCATTTAAAGAAACTAATGGAAATTCCTGATATGTGTGAGGAATAAATGTATGCATTGAATGTCTTGTTATGAGTAGATTTGATGTGGATGCTTGCTAAGGAGAGTGAGATGATTACGTGCTGCCTTCATAAAAGAAATCGAAAGCAATAGGTCTGACAACGGTTTAGGGAATGGGAATAGAGTGAATTGTGTGTGCTTTATCGAATTTGTGCACTGGTTGTTCGTTCTTTGAAAACTCTTTCTTTGATTGAGAACAATCCTCAAATTGCTGCCGTGAAATATTTATGTGAACCTGTTAACATTAGCTTCTTGATAATACAGCTCAAAAGTCATATACCGACGAATTGTGCAAATGAGTTATTCATTTAAGACTGGTTATATAGTAAGGCGAAAAAGGTCAAATTTCGACGGTGGGGTATAGGAGAAAAGAACTATTTATGAGATGAGGCGAATGCTGAGGTGAGGTGAGCGTTGGAATGGAAGACATCTTACCTTGAATGTGTAGAGAATATGATTTGTGAAACGGAATAATGATAGATTATGAATGAAATGAGAGGTGAACGTCGATCGATGATCATTCGCTGCTGATATTAAATGATGCATTTTTGAGAGGGCACTGAAATTTTTGGTGGTTATAATCTTTGTAATCTCTTCACGGCTGCGTATTTTCATACCATAGCGAGATTCATCATTTTCTATTTGCCAAAAATTTATTTCTAATTACCAAAAAACTGAATAAATAATTTGAATTGTTTTTTGACCACCCGAAACAGCTGCTGCTGCGTGCGAGCATCGATGATGAAAATTGAGCAGTACAGATGGGTTTTTTTTGTGACAGTGATTATTTTTATTGTTCATTCGAAGAACTGGTACGGTGATCCATTTGAAAAAAACGGAATCATTAATATCACTAACAATTAGCTTTTTGTTCGTCTACTACCGATCCAGCTGAATTCTCCATTATTCCGCCCAAACACATTAACAGATTTTGCGACTTTTTCATTTGAATGCAAAAGAAAAAACTAAAAATGATAATCGTATCAATAAATCTCCTAGCCGAAGTGTATCATAATTTTTTGGAGAACCAGTAAGAGACAATTGGTTCGTTGCTGTTATTATTTGATGAGACTGATTCAACTAAAAAATCGAGGCATTCTCAGCAATAAAGATGTAATAAAAACTTATCTTTTGGATAATATCTCAGATCTTATCATGTTTTGTCTTTTATACGTTTACAAGCATGAATATCACTCTGTTCTCTGCTGATATCCATATAATAATTGCCTTTTTTTGGCCGTTTTTTTTTGTAAACTCTAATGAGCGCAATTTTTGGTGAGCTCGCTGATGGATGTGATGGTATAATGCGTTTAATTCTCACTCATTGTATGGTGTGTTATTCAGAAGTCACAAAGGCTGCAGATTTCATTGATTGGCAGCGCTTTTTCATTTTTTTTTTGCTACTTTTATCGTTGTTTATCAGCAAAGATATGTACCAGCAGTGCTAAATCCTCAGAACTGTTAAACGAGGGATTGTTGTGTGTGGTTTATGGTGATGGTAATATTATTGGTAGTGAGGGATGCTAATGTAAATAAATATCCAGATAATACGTGACTGACTGTAGAGTGGTATAGTTGGTGTGTTGCTTTTAGTGTTGGTGAAACGTTAGGTAATGTGCAATTGTTATAGCAGTAATGAGATGTTGCGGTCTGGGACTGAGGCAGGAATTACATTAGAGCACAGGGAAGGGGTTCGTAGCATAGGGTTACGAGCTGACAGTAGCTGAAAGAAGATGACTGTTATAGAATTTAGAGAAAGAAGGACGATGGGACAGGACAGAATGTGTGTATGAGAAGAATTGAGCGTACGGACAGCAGGTCTGTTTGACTTATTGGTGGCGTGGGGATGGTGATGATGATGATTTCGTTTAGTTACAATGGTTTAGGCGAATCGGTGATAATCCATTTATAAGGTCATCGAACGGGACCGATTCGCTAATGACAACATGGAATGAATATAATATAATGTATATAACATAACCCCTCTCCTATCCATCCACTCTCTTGTTGATATCTAGCATTTCTTTTTGCATCTCAGTCTCACCGCAAACGATAATAATTCTCATGCCGTCGTCCCCCTTTCGATGTCCCCAAGTGTTTATTTGTCATCACCAACAATCAGTGAATGAGTTCAGTGCAAATCTTTCCGTTTGTCTACGGTTTAATTGCAATAGCATCAAAAAGGGAATGAATAACTGCTGAATGCATGGATGAGTTTATGTCCAGCACGTTTCCTCATCTGCCTTTGTTGGTTGGATAATGGATAATGAATGCTTTGAAAAAGCAAAAGCACTAGAAGGTGTTCATACACATATCCCAATCATCCATCTGCTTGCTTGTATGAGAACACTGTACTGTTTTTGACTGCAGACGATATTATAAGCAATGAACTAAGCCAAAAATTGGCATCTGTAATGAGCCAGTCACCGATAATTTGGATCTGTTAGTAAATTCGAAATTGATGGTGAACTGAAAGGATGCGCAGAATTAAACTTGACTAAAAATTCGAATGTATTGACTATTGGAAGCGATGGAATGAGTTTGTTTTGAATTATTCACTCGTTTTGAAGTCTGAAGGAGATTGCTGAATGAAGCAGAAAAATAGAAATACATTTTATAATCCAGGAATTTATTTCTTGTTCATTTAGGAGGTTGAAGGTAGTGGTGGTGGGCCACCGGCATCGTCTTACGATGTAAAAAAGAAGAACCTCGCAGCTGCCGATATAGAGTGGGAAGCGTCGGGTATAGGTCCGGATGACGAAGATGGTGACGTGGTGGAAGGTTCTGGAGACGGTACGTTTTGAACAAATTTCTTTGGATGTGGGACTTATACAGTTGGCGTTTCAATACAGCACTCAGGAGATGACCATCGAGTTGAAATCAATTCTTGAATCAAACGTCAAGCATCAATTTTGTGCTATTCGTATAAAATGTTCGATCTTCTCATTCACATCAGTTGAGAAACACAATGAACACTGTCCATTTTCGTTTTTTAATCATTTTCCATAATTGCTTAACTTAAGTCCGAAAAATGAAAATGATGCGGATCTGGTTTTCGATGAGGTGGTGTTTGGTGCAACTAACGGTAGACTGATTCGCACTGGTTGTAATAAGATACATATACATTTGTGAATGGCACTGTAAAGAAATCATCAACAAACCTGGCAGAAATCACATTCATTTTACTCTTGGCACTCCTCTCATTTATTTGCGCAATAATGCAAATATTTTTCATCGATTCGGATGTGATCCATTTAAAAAGGGATTTAGCAATAAAAACGTAAACGGGCAACGGATATTGGCTAAAATTAAGATAGACTTTTATGCAGTCGATATGATGCTGACTGCCTAATAATCAAACAACAGATATTCCAACTATAAAGGAATAGATGGGATTGTTTTATTCTCCGTCTTGCTCGTCTGAGTGCCTTCAACTGGGATTTGCAGTTAGACTTTTTTGGTACGATTTGAAATTCAAGAACAAATTCTCCGTGTACTATCGGCGATGATTGCGTTTAGTCGATGTGTTGTATCGTTGAAAATCGCGAATGGTTCTTTTTTTGAAAAGGAGGTTTGAGGGAATTTGTGAATGGTATTGGGATAAAGCGTGTGTTCAAGAGAACGGATAATACCTTCGCAAAGTGTTGATTGTAAACTGAAACACTAATACACTGAAATGTTTGTGTTTGATTCAGATGAAGTGCACGGCTCCGGTGATGGGCCTCCACCGGTGAGGATACCACCAGTAGTAATACAACACACAACAACAACAGCCACACAACCGCCAGCTGTGAGTTGTTTCATCTTATTTCTTATGTAGTCGCAATATTTTGTGGTGATTTCGTATCCTTTTTTCTAAATTTTCATCATGCTTTATCTCGATTTTCATTTTTTAATCATTGTCCATTTTCATTTTGTAATCATCTTCCATAGTCTGGTCTCGATTCATCTTAGTAAATGTCTGCGTAAACTGCATCGTTTCGTATTAGGGAGAATGAGAGTGATAGTCCACCGATGTGAGAGTGTAAGTGTTCGGATTTGATGAGGGTGTGAACAGTTTGAAATCATGATGAAAATCTGTTTAACAAATTAATAATTTTATTTTTATTTCGCTATGAGACATAGAAATGAGGCGATTTTTTCGCAGTCCAGAAAAAAATGGCCTCAGTGCAGCTGCTGAACGTATAGACAACTGCTGAACATACAGACACTTCTGCTAGGATCTGATGTGAATAGGATGGATTTTTTGCCTGATTTGAAAGCTGCTGAGTAATTTAAATAGCGATCTGCAGATGTTAATGCAAATGAAGCAAAAAAAAGAGGAACAAATTGAAATGTTTTTCTATCAAGAGCTTTCTTTTGCTATCGATTTTTCGAGTTTTGAGTTGTGAGCGAGCGACGTGAGTCGAATCAAAGTGCACCGTTTTCTGCGATGAAAGGATGAATATGGAAGAATGCTTTATTAGAATTGATTTAAGGAGGTGCAGTTCTCGCGTTGTGCCAATCTGCATGCTTATATGTTTGCGTGTTTGTCTGATGAGATTATCAAATAAGCGATCGAAAAATATTCTGATTGTGGATTATTCGGTCAGAACTCATCGTCAGTTATGGGTTTGTGCCGTGTGGTAGTCACTTTCTTGCTTTAGCTTCAGTGATTAGTCAGTAATTGGTAATGTAAAATTAAATAAATGAGTGAGAAGTACTGACTGGTCTTGAGGCAATTTCGGCTAATAAGATCTGCTCAGTGCTTCTTGCCATTCTTCATCAGTTCATTCAGTCATTGTTCATTTGACTACAAATTCATCTGGTTTCCTTCCGCGTCTAAATCGCTAATTACAATGCTCATAGCATGCGATTCGACAAGCAATCTGAATATTCCCCTCTTGATCTGACTTGATTTAATTTGGTGATGTATTCTAATAATATTTGCATGTGCATCTGAAGATGAATATAAGCAGTTTTATTCACAAAAGACCACAACGATTTAGCACATTTCCTTCAGTGCAATCCCTGATTTTATGTTTAACTTTAACTTTATTTGCGTCCATTTCTTCAACTTGCTTTCATTCACGAATTATTAGACTGCTTTTCTTTATCAGATTCGTTTATTTGTTTCAATCATGCCATTCGTTTGCCTGGATAAGACAAAATAATAATTTATTCATTCATTTTTACTAGGGAAGATATTTTTGGAAGCACTGATAAAACTTCATTGAAGCACTTGCAAAATGATGAATTAAAATCTTTTGTCAGCATCCACCCAGCCGTATTTGCCAATTGCAAGCATTCGCAGCAGTAGTGAAATTGCGATCAGTGATTAGTAATGTGGATCTATGAAATAAAGAGTATGCAAGGGCAGTCATAATTTTGCTATTCGTCGCAAATATGTATTAAATTCGATTGAAAATTTAAGGTGAACGTGCACGACGTTATACGAAGACCACCATCCCAAGAGGACGTACACATCGAAGAACAAGCACCGCCGTCAGTTAGGACAACGCCATCAAGGGGAACGTATCCTGAGATGACCACTGCACACACTCCTCCCCCGTCGATATTTGAAGGGGAACAGCGACATGCCACAATCGATACTTTGCTCAAACCCGGTATTCTTGCTGGTATGTTTTATGTTCATGTTTTTTTCTGTGTTCCGGCATTTGCAGACTGCGTCTGTTGTTTCGTCTTTCATGCATTTTATATTCTCAAAGAACGTTTGCTTAACAACGTCGCATCATTTTTTATATTATCAGTTTGAATACACGATGCTCACTTTATTGATCATGAGTTCTTCATTTGCACACTCCATGAAATTTTTCGACTAATTGCTGTACAGCGGGCAGTGTTTTGTTGAATTGTATGGATTTGATAAGTGCTTCAAATCGATTTGAACAAACGATGCCAGTGAATGAATTATGCATTTGGTTTTCTACTATTTATGTATGGTCGAGATGCTAGTGTTGTAGAGTGCGTTCAGAGGAACTGAAATTTATTGCGTGATCGGAAACGTTTTCATTTGCTGTTTGTCATTGATTGAGCAGTACTGAATACGCTTTGTGCACATTCAAAATGATGGACTGTGTTCATCATTAAACATCCTAATTAGGTCTGTTGGTCGTTGTCTCACTGCCATCTTCTTCTCATATATGTCCAAAACATTTATTTATTTATTTATAAGCGTATACGTAAACTTTTGGGGATATCGTCGAGATTGTGCAGTTGTTGTGTCTCTAATTGAATATTGACATATGCCAAGTGAAGAGTGCTGGAACGGGATATGCATAAGGGTTGAACTTTTCACCATTTCAGAGCAATCAATGTCCGTAGAATCTGAAGCGCATTCGAATGTTCTATTTAGTTTCCTCTCTCTGTGGGCTTTCGTGATCGTTTCCGAAGCTTTACAATTAACTTCACAATCCGATTCCACTCTTCGCATAGAACGCGCCCTTGTTTTGCCATTCTCACAGATCTTTAGTGCTTTCAGAGATTACTTATGAAGAAGCTGAATTATTGTGAGCATTTGAACTTTTGGCCCGTCCTCATCAAATATAATTGATTGCAGTATTGTTCGTTCAGCTTTACTCAACGGCCAGAAATCATGACAGATTTTATGTCAATCATTATTTGACTATCAAAGAGAAAACTACGAATTATAACTTCAGTTTGTACACACATATGAGACGGCGAATTTTAATCGTTAGGGCTGTTAGCGGTAGTGGATGGATTCATGGGCTAAGGGGTAGACGAATGGAGACTGAATATGAGTGAGTTATGTGAGTGGATGTGAACAGAATCGTTCAAAACGAAAATCGTCACTGGTTGTCACCGCCGTTGGCAAACCGAGCATCGCACGTTTGTGTTGGAATAACTTTATTGCTTTGAGGGTGCAAATGCAAACATGCACACGTGTATAATATAGGAGAATGAATAGATAAAAGTAAGCGATTGGATATTGTATGGCTATGGGCATTGTTGTTGGGCAAAGCGATTCATTTATTTATTCTCATCGAAATTAATGTTTCATGTTATTACTACTGCCAATTGCATAGATTGAAGCAGTAACATTAGAAGCAGTAGCGCTTTAAACGAGCTTTATTTATGACCTAATAGTGGTTGATTGGAATCGTTAAACACAGTTGTAGATTCTTTTATTTGAGTGACTGGATTCATTCATTCACTCATTTCCTGTACATGTTCAGCTGAGTAACATTTATTTGTTACATGTATGTACACACACGTTCACCAGCAACAGATGTGCTTTTGATGGTATTTTTGAGGTTGTTAGGGACTGTTTGCTTTTGTATTTCATTTTGAAACATTTTACAATATATGATGCATTCATCTTCTTATTCATTGGATTCATCTGAATGCTTTTGGCTGATAGTGCGAAAATTAAAATTGTTTTAGGATGAGAGTGAGGCGTTCTGCAACCATTCAAAAAAAATTCAATTTCACTTCGTGTAATTTAGTCAACAGAATGCAAAAAAAAAGAGAAATAATCCATTATTTTGCCTTCATTCACATGGGAAATGAATTTTATTTTTTGAAAGGGGTTTGTACGTGAATTGTTCATTATGAACAAAATTGGGACAATATCGGTTTTGGTAGCGAGTGAAAGATATATGCTGAAAATAAATGAAATTTTCGAACATTCCATTAGAGCGGATTTAAAAAAGAGAGCATTACATAAAGCATGTACATATTTTCTGAGAGTGCTTTTATGAGTAGTTTTGAGTTGCTTTTGAGGTAGAAATTTGAGGAAAATGAACGAATGAATAAACGACGAATAGATGGATGTATGCGGTATGGCGGTCGGATGGTTGTTCGATTATTAAGTTTTTTGTACTTTTCTCAGAGAGGAAATGAAATTGGATGGTTGTAGTGCTATGGAAATGGTTATCTTGTTGTGGCTAGTTGTTGCGGTATGGAATGCGCAACAATTATCCATAATCTTATGGGCACACTCAAGAAAGTGATTAAAAAGAAAAAAGAGCGAATTCATCGACAAATCTGGAAATTTTTCAGTCCTCCCATGTGTCCCATTTGTTACAACATTTATCTGATTGCTGTATGCGCTGATGACAGATCTGAACTGAAATATGTGCACACGCAATCCATTCTGAAGTTGTTTTTTTCCCTTGTGAGTTGAATTGAATTACACTTGTAGACTATTTATATAAACGTCAAACTCAATTAAAGACAAGAAAGCAAATGAGAAAACCAGCAGGACGTATGTTCATATGTAGAAGAGTTTTTTTTAATTTTTAGTTTCTGAGAATGCTTATGTAAATTTATTCAAATTTGAGTGTTTCGTACAGAGAACAAGTAACAAGTGATAGATTAATTCAAGTTTATTCCTTTCAAAAGATTTCATAGGCGATCACTCATCTGAATCCGCTTTTGCGTTACATTTTTATTGCCCAATTCTTTGGTTTTAGTTAGATTATTTCATTGTGTCATTTTAAATTGTGAAAATTTAGCAAAAAACTGTTTGGATTGTGCAGATAGCATTATCTCATTGTCAGTGTGACTTTGTTCCATTATTTTTCTCAAGATATACACGATTAGTTGAATGGTAGTGAATGATTTTTGAATGATGTCTCGATGAGCACTCAAAGTGTAGGATAAATATTCGGAATTGTTAGCATAAGAAGAGAGTATATGAAACGACTTGTTTGATATGCTGTTTGCATTGAGATAAGTGAATTTGTTTTGTTGTTTGCACTGTTTCGTTCAGACAGAATTTGTTATAATGCAGTGGTTATAATTCACTGTAATCCGAATAATTATTATCATCGTTTTAAAGGGAATCTTTGAAGGACCTCTCTCAAATACTTCATTCATATGTGCATTTTTTTGAGAAAGATTTTCGATTCTAAAAATTCGGCTATGAATTTTTCAAACTGCCCTCCATAATTTATCAGTAAGTATAGGTTGCCAACAGTATTAGTGAGAATTTCTCGGATAAGTTTACGTGAAGTAAGCAGATTCAAATTTTCTCATTTGAAAAAAAAAAACAACAACAGACCTCAGCAGTCACATCGAAGAATGGATAAGCGTTAACTGAGTGCAACAGTTCGAATGAGAACGCGTACTCCTCATCAGTCGTCACATCACTCAAATTTTGATGTTTTTAATGTACAATGTTGGATATCGGTGGAGAATACAAATGATGTAATGAAATTCTCGTTAGAGTAAGAGTCTGTTGCAGTGTTGCTGTTCGTTTCGGCTCTTTTTTCTTTGATTGAGATATCAATGAGATAGTACAAATGGGATCTATCGACGAAAGGCATCCGTTTTTGTGAAATCTGAATGAAAAAAGCATTCAATCAAAGTTCAGCGCACTCAAATTCCCTCAACAGTTTAGTTGTATGTGTGTGAGTAAAGAAGAAAAGTCTTATGGCATACTTTTGCGGGGATGGACGGAAATACGGCGATGAAATTTGCAGTTGGGAAGATTGAAAATATCGTGGATGGAGTCTTCGAAATTGTTCGTGTCCCGCAACACCCTCTAATCTCTGAGTTAACATTGATCATGATAGATATTTTCCGCACGCTACGTCAACTAGTGTGGTGCGGAACTTGGAAAATCGGAGATTTTCGTGAACGAATCCCCGAAATTTCGCAGCATCACACTAGCGCTAACGTTGATATTGGCAAGTATGTTCATCATCGGTGGTCAGTAATTCTTATTGTACTATACAATACGCGAATACATAAAAAATGAGATGTGTAGAAGCAATTGTTGCTTTTCATTTCATTTCGATCACATGCAATGAAGGAATTCGACAGTTGTCAATAGCATAAATCATGACTTTGCTGTACTTGGTGAAGGCAAGGGAACAGGGTGATGATTTATCTATACATATATGTAGGCCGACAAAAACATATTAGTTGTGTTCTTAAAAAGAAATCAAGCGAAAGGGGACCGAAACCATGTCGGTTCGATCAAAAACATTCGACAACATTCGAATTTATTGTTTGATTCGGATTGAAATCAATAACAAATGTGATCAGTTCTGTTTAAAAAATTATCTACATATATCCCTTCTTATGCGGAAATAGGACAATAGAATTGCGTCAACATCACTCATTGTGAGAATTATTCAAAGATATTTATCTGTCGTGCAACTGATGACCTTTTGAATGCGAGAAGTTGCTTAGTTCGTTGAGGGACTGGATTCAGTCTTGTTTTGTAAACGGAATTATGAAGCAAAAATGAGCGATTGTGCCGTAGTGAATACATTTTTCGTCGCATTGAAATTCACAAGTGATTGTATTTTCAAGGAGAAGTTTCAGTAACAGCAAGGAATTTTGAAACATTCATGCCTTTCTCGCCTATCATTTGAGCTGAGTGAATAAAAAATTCGTATTGTGAAAATTTTTGGTTATTATGCTGAATTTATCGCTCACTTTAACTTGTCTTCATAAGCAAACAATTTGTTTTATAGTGTTCAGATTAAGGATGATTTTGATCAAACATTTTGGACGGTTTTATGAACCAACAGTTTGTTTGTGATTAGGGACAATTTCAGAATGATTATTGCGATGCCATCATTCAAGTATTTATCAATTTTAGTAATTTTAGTTTCACTATTCTCCATTTGAAAAGTTGACAATTACATTGACATGTAGTTCAAAACGATCGAATATAACATCAGCAGACTTTATCGTCATCGTCATCTTTATCGGTTTATCTTTGTATTTTAGTTATTTATGATTTGCGGTGACATCTTCTTATCTTCAGCAAACATCTATGGCCGATCAGATGCGTTGTGTGTGTCTGTTGTCTTTAACTTTTACGCGATCGTTTTTATGAGTGATGAATTTATTTTGTAGTGCGGGCAACGAAAGGGTTTATTTCGTTTTGATAAAGGATATATAGTAAAGGTAGCGGTCGGGTGCTGTGTTTAGACAAGCAGAGAGCATCGTTTTTGGTAGTAGCAGCAGCAGCAGGAGCAAACAGCAAACGATTCGTAGGGGTCGTATCGTTACAGACTCCTGTCGACCCTAACCTCCGAATGATTTACGTCTTTAGGTTGACATTTGCAATCGTGTTATTAGTGCTGTTAATCTCTTACATATGCACATAAACGTAAATTAGGTATACTTTAGGTTAATTAACTTGAACAAAAGAAATATTAGTAGGACAGGTATTGCTATCTTCTCGATACGGTTGCAGATCAAGCTCTTGAAATCGGTAACAATCTGATTCAATCCTGCAATTTCGTTTATATTTGAAACGAAATTGAGATGATCCGAATTGTAGATGAACGCAGTCAGTCACAGTTCGTGCTTGGTTATTGACATTATCTGCATTTGAGCATATTTTTAATGAGAACAGTGAAAGTGCAAATGCATATTAATTGAGAACAACATTCATAATTTAGTTTTAATCACGATTACTGATCCAAATATCGTAGTATTTGTTGAACGGTATCGAATTTCATTAGAAACGTTGTGCTATATCAAACACACTCATAATGTTACAACTACAGTGCTGTGTGGCACATACTTTCAAGAGTGATGATTTTGATATAGAGAATATTTGTTTTGCAAGTGTTTGCATTTATGTCACAATCACTCAAAATTTATTTTCACTATATATGTACGCCCAGTGATTTATATTGATCCTTTTGTGAACTTCCAAATCGCCCAATTTCATCACATAATATAGATTTTCTTTGAAAATTTTGTGAAACTTCATTCCTCACAAAAAACAATCAGTATCGGAGTAATGCATTACTAGTGAATTTTAATTCTTATTATTTTCTGCTTGATTCATTTTAGTGTTGATTGCTTCCGCACAACAGCGGAAAAAGCTTTTGATGAATAGTGGAAAATGTAAACGTTAACTTAGAACCGTTCGGTATCATTATTCACGATCAAATCACATCCGAATTGTCGTGCCCTTCTCAGGTTAAGGTCGCTCGAAATACTGCCAGTCATTTTTTCTTTTTTGTTTGCGCAAATGTCGGCGTTTTTGATGAATTTACGCGGTTTTCCGGTAAAGAGACTCGATCATTTTAAACGATGAGGTACACGTGCTTATATTCGGCAGCGTTTTGCGCTTATGCAAGGAATGCAGTTGCTACCGATTTTGAGTTGGGGTATTTAATGGTTAGATAAATTCAAATTCAAACATCTGCGACTCAAGCAATAGTATTCCTATGAGTCTGTTTGCTGACTTCGTTTTCATTTAGAGTTATTTCGTCGGATTAGTTGATTGGGATGGATGAATAACTTTTATCGAAGAACACCTAAATGAAGATTCATGATCGTGTGAGCGTTAACAGTCAGTTTATTAGTGCTTCAAAGATAGATTCCTTGTCTAGTTTCGACTCGTATTACTCGCAACCTATCGATCTCCTGCAAACTCCTTATATGGTTTAATAGAGAGCAGTAAACACGCTGAATGATTGCATAACGGCAGAGGGGTCATTGATTGTTTTCCTATTAGTATTAGTAGTAAGCAAGCTAATAACATGCGCAAACTACTAATCTAGAAAGTTGTGACTTGCAATTCGCATTCATCCTCTTTCCCTCGCTCTCATTCAGCAGATCTTATCGATAAGAGCTCTCATCGATCTGATGATATTCACACATATAATACTATATGTACATAACTATTATTTGGGAATTTTTTGAGAGCGAAACTGCGAGGGAAGGAAAAGGAAATTTTTTTATTAAAGTGATCTTTTAAAGAAATGTGGAAATTGATAAAGAAGGAGCCAATTGAGTGGAAATGTGAATTATCTATCGAATAATTGCTCATTCTCATATTCATTGAGGTCTCAATGACCTTCCTTTTGAGCCATCTGTTGCTTCATTAATGAATCACTTGCATTACACTCACTCACTTATTTATCCTCTCATTCTGCATCTATTTCTGTTTTCATCCTTTAAATCTCATTTAAAGCCTTTAATGCCAAAGTCTAATAGTAAGTGTCCATAACACACATCTCGAATGATCAACAATATCAAGCATTTGTTGTGGCAATTTAGTTGTAGGGTTGCTATTGTTATGATTTGTGTGTTGTATTTTGTGATGATGCTTGTTGTTGCTGTCAACATTTGTGTTGCTCGACATTGTAACATGTAATTTATGATTTGCTTTTAGTCTCCTCTTCCTGATTGATTTCACTTGCCAGTTGAATAGTGGCACTGATTTTTAAAAGTGCTGATGAGTGTGAGCGAAAACGGAACTGAGTTGCTCTCGTGAGGCTTTTTGAGGGACGGACATTTCACGGTAGTGAGTGATATTTGCAGTAGTGGTGATGATAATAACATGCGAACATGGTTAGGAATGAGCGATGAGTTAATCAATTAATTAAGAATATGCCTTGCAGAAGAACGGAAGTGGAGAAATGAAGTGTAAGGATGAAAGTAAGAAAAAAGAAATGAGGGAGTGTTTAGTGGCGCTATGTAGGGTTGGCTGTGTTGTGTGTTGTTAGTGGTGTTCAACTGCTACTATATTGGCAAGATCAGTGGTGATTAATTACGTACGTCGAAAAATAAGATATCCAGATAGCGGACGGAGCACAACACAGCTTACTCATAATCACTACTATCATTCATTGTTTTTGACATCATAAGATAACTTTGAGTGCCAATACGTCGCCCTAATCATATTTATGATATGATTTTTGAATGAATAACATGTATCATTACTACAACATTGCTTTATATTATACATTTTTCAGTTTCTTATTTTCATTTAAGAGACATTATTTTAGTGTTTTTTTCGAATCATACACACATACAGTGAATCAAGAGTGATTGTGGAAATGGGTAAAGAATCGCTTCTAGAGAGAGTTCTACCATTTGCTTTCAATCGAAATCATTGAAGATTTCATAAGATGGATTGCATTCGTTTTTTTTACGTTTCTATTTTGGTACTGATGATTTTTTGAAAAACGGCCAATGGCGAGGCAGTCAGCACGAGCAGATGGTTGCTTGTTTTCCGGTTTGGTGCCATGATAAATCATGCATAGTTATTGTTGTTGATTTTGGAGTATTTTCTGCGATCGCTTTAAGCACAAACCGGTGTTTTTGTGAACTGATAGCCATCTATCTGGCAGAGAGGAGAGTGCTTGTTCGCTTTCGTTGTGTACTTTCTTGAAGCCAAAAATCGAGGAGGGACGTTTTGATGATCTGAATACAAGGAATCATAATAATAGCACAGGGCGGTCATCCCGCCATCGTTAATCACAAATGACATATACGTGTAATGATGCAAATACGAAGAAAGCTCATAAATTAATTAACGAATTGTTATATGTCGCATCACTAATGATATTCTTATGCAGATGATATTCTATTAATCTGATGAACATTCGACCGATGAGTTAATTGAATTCATGCATGACATTATTGTTTGCTTATAGTTTGACAACATCAGGGTTACACGGCAGTTTCTATCGTTTTCATCGTATTACGTTGAATAAAATAGTGTTTTATGTAAAATGAGGTGTAGTTCTGTTTTTTTTGGGTTTGTAATGATTTACTGAATAGTGGATGGATGCACTTATTGGTTCGGTATCACTATCGAAAAATAATTGCTTGCAATTATCCTTCTTGCAATGTGTTATTGTTTCCTCGTTGTTTGCATCATTTATTTTCGTTTTTTAAAAGATTTAGTCTTGAAATCAAGCATAATGCAATCGACATTCATTATTTTCGCATGTTCTGTTCACTGAATTGAATGCAAAAAACTGGTCGTATTCAAATGCTTGCATAATTTAGAGTTAGAAAATTATAAGAAATGAAGAAAGGAAGCTTCTGGTAAATGTCGAGGTGATTTATGATGTAAAATATTAGTTTTTGAAAGTGCAAGAGTGCTTAATGTGAATGTGATATTTGCCAAATAGGATGATTGTCGTTGATCTTGTTGTAGTAATCGGCTAAGAGAGATATTCCTTAGATGTACGCTTATATGAGAATTGCAGTGCACAGATGGCATATTTGCCTTTTAGGACACTTCAAATTATAAGATCGATACAGTGGTGAAGATGATCGTCATCGGCACAAATTAGGTGAATATAGGCGATATTTTAGGCGTTAGATGATGCAGCCACATGGTGTATATTTTAAGGATATTGAAAACGATGTGACAGAGTTGTACTTTGTTTTGTATTGTTCGCTATTGTTCAGTTTACTTCTTAGAACTGCAAAAAAAAGAATTTCAGCAGCGAATGGAATAATTGATTGTATTTTCAGCTATAATTGGCGGTTTTGTGGTTGGTATACTGGCGGCAATTCTTTTGGTAATGTTTCTGGTGTACCGAATGCGGAAGAAGGACGAGGGTAGTTACGCACTCGATGAACCCAAACAACCACCTCACTATTCGTATGCATATCAGAAGGCACCAACTAAGGAGTTTTATGCATAGCCTTCAAATATTTTATACAAATCACTTTTGTGCTGTGCTGTTGCGGTAGTTTCGTTTGTTTGTTGTGTATAATTGAATGAATGCAACAATTACGATATCTTCTTGAAGAGTTATCCCGTGTCACTAACATCTTCACATTGGAATCGTTTGTTCATCGATGAAAAGTTATCACTTCAGTTCTTTACTTGATTGTTATTTCTATTGTAATTGAATAATGATCGATATTAACGCACTGATATTTGTTTGTATTTGTTATGTAAATAAAATAACTAGATTTATTGGCTTATCAATGGCGATGCGAAGCAATCATTTTGGGTCATCGATTGTATTGTTTCTGTTATTAGCACTTCAAAACATTTCAAGTGTGGTTTTAAGAAAGCATATTTTGCCGTATTCAATCATCTGAAGTGATTCGTATAGAGTGATCGCAATAGTTTCAAAGGAGAGTTGATTCTTTGAAGGGTTTTTCGTGTCTATCTGGAGAGAATTCCTCAAGGCTGATCTAAATTTGCACCACAAGAATTGTTGCCTATAAAAATATGTGACCCTCAGTGAGTGTTTTATATTTTTAAGTCGATAAATGGAGGTAATAAGGAATTTCAAAATGAATTTTATCAGACCATTTGAATCTTTCGAGATGTCAGTCACTTTTACATAACGCGAAATCGGATGTTCATCATTGAAATTCTTTTTTCATAAAAGATATTGCCTTTATTTATCAACTAATGTCTATGAATCGATACAAGTGTTCCATTTGGTTTTTTCAGTGTGTTGTTGAGTTGTTTTGCAGTAACGATTTTTGAGTTTACTCAAGTTACGAAGACTAAGGGGATAACCTAAGCGTCAAAAATATTTCCGATTCCTTAGGGATATTTAGTGTTGTGATATTCCAGGATTTACACCAGAAATGCTCTCATATTGATTCTTCGTAAATGAGTGTAGATCAATTGTTTGAATTGATCGTCACTATGATTCGTGTATTTCACAACTATTTTCGTTTACTTATCCTTTAAGTAGATCAAACGTTAATCCGGCATCTTGAAACTGTGGATGGATGTGCATAACTCGATAGCAAGAGAATAACCGCGTATTATGCAGACCTTAGCGACTGCTTATCAAATTTGTATCAATTTTCAAATGTGATCCAATCTTTTATTTTTGTTTTTTGGTATAAACATTGTTGTGTTTCGATAAAATGGAGTAATTTTTTCGAAAATAAAACCGTCAGTGTTTCTTTTTTCGGATTTCATTCAACGCATTTTACAGTTTTCAGTGATGTCGATAATATTGAGTGTAATGTAATAATTTTATTGCATTCTTGTTGTTATATTTGACTATTTTGTGCAACACTTTATTCGAATCAATTTTTTGATTATCTTTTTTTGTTAATGAATTATGAACAATTGAACTTTTTTGTTGATTGATTCAATTCGTTCTCTTCATTCGCGACGCGCAAAAATTTTCACCTTCTAAGCTCAAATGATACTTTTGTTTCAATCGAAATCATGCGCGAGGAGAGGAATCCATTTCGTAGGTCAGCTTCACTTGATTATCTTTTGAAATTCGAGGAAGGCTCAAACAGTGAGTGTAACATATTGCGCGACATTATCTGTTTTTATTATCAGCAAACACCCTTCAGCGCCTAATTGTCATTTTTCATCTTTGGTATTTGTTTTTCGTTTCCTAGAGAAGATGAATTTCAATTATTAGAGCTGGTAGTTGGGACGGTCAACATGGAGAAATAAATGCGCTGATATTTTTAGTAAACGATATTTTGGGTAATAATTTCTCCGAAATACTTCCAATTTTTTTGCACCACCTCTACCTTCACATTTCAGTGAATCTATTCATTTTCATATCTTGCTTTCGCTGGTTTTGTCAAATTATTTTCGTATGTTCGTTCTATCTCGAATTTGTGCCTGCGTATGTGTTTGACTATATTAAGAAAAAATGATGATAATATGTTGATGTCATCAGTTCATTTCAATTCACAATCTAATTACTCATATAAGAATTTTTGTGAGCGTGCTGCTAACATCAATAAATTGTCTTCTTATTTCTTTCGATATTGGCTCGTTTCCTTTGTGTGTGTGTTGTTATTTACATGATTTTTTAAATTAATATTATCGATATATGTTATATATGATTTTGTTTTTCTGTTACGTTTCATAATCATAGTTGTGACGGTTGTTACGCGGCTGAATTGCGTTCGTTTGTTATTGTATCGTCGAGTGATGATGACTTACACTTGACTTATGATTGATAGTTCGGTATCAATGAATATACACTTCCGCTTTTGTGCAAAAAAATCTTTTATTTGATTTTTCCCTCAAATAATTGTTCACTCATTCAAACGAATATTTTTCGTTGATTCAGTTTACTTCTGAATTAATCGTTCGTCCACACAAGCAAACAAACATTCACACGAAATTTGTTCTGTTTTGTAGAATCATCAGTTCCGTTATTCTGATTCATTCGAAACAACACACCATCTTAAGATGTCTCATTTCAAATGTGTATTTACCATAGAAGTAGTAGGTAGAGGTTCATAATAAACCTAATGAGCAGTTGGATTAGTCGAAGTAAGTAACATGCATAATTGATGAAGAGCGAGCAGCTGGGAATGTAGCGCGCATCGTCATCAGATTAAACCGTGAGACTTGTTGTTTTTTTTTGGGAAAAATTGTTTCAGGATTCATGTTCGTACGTTTTTCCATCCGGACTGTCGTAATTTGAATTTCTTTGGTACGCACTGAATGCTTTCCCACTCACAACGAAAGCTTAGCGAGAATAAGTATTTCCCAGTTGAGGTTGCGTGTTCATTTGCAAATATTAAAAAAAAAACAACGCCAACGTGCATATTGATGAATCATTCGCTATTCGATTTTTGAGTTCCTCTTAAATCACGCACATCTTTTGTGTTGTCAGAAATACGATCATCGTTAATATGACGGAACAATGAATAAACAAACGAATAATTAAATAAATGAGCAGCAGTTTGCAAACTGATCAATACTTTTAGAATCCATTAAGGTTTTGTTGCACAAACAAGCGTAATTTATGATAAACATCGCTTTTATTATTTACAATTAGTCGTGTTTCAACGAAGTTCGTATACGAGTGATGATGGATGTGTATAATTGCGAAACCATAAATTAGTTTGCTGAATATTGCGGAACATTTTAGATGATATCCTCTTAATTACAATACGATCATATCCTCTTAATTACAATACGATCATGCTATTCGCTGTATTATAAGACTAGTAATAGTGATAATGATGGCAAGAACAGTAATAATCCGTTTGTGAATGTGCGATCGTTTATTTGTTCATTCATCACTGACCACTGCACTGTTTATCATTCCATCTGAACGAGGTGAATTCATTTGTCACACATCATACGTCTGTGATCTATCTATCTATCTATCTCAGAGCACAATCTGTTTCAATGACGATTCCTTGGTGAATATTATCAAAGAGGGCAAAGAGATTCACTGACGACATAAAGATGATTTTATTGACACTAATGACAAATCAAAGATGCCATATGCGGAATGTGTATTGATAAAATGCTATAATACTTTAAGAGTACTTAAATGACATTCCTCTAAGTGGTAATGAGCAAACAATTGTTTAATACAAACACTCAATATTCTTTAACCGTCCATTAAAACACTCATTATTGTATCCTTTCTGAGTTTTTATGCAATAACTGTATTTTGCTGTAATGGCTGTTCGTGTGAAATGGTTGGGCACTAGAGCTGCTGTTTTGGAAACCTAAAACTTATCTTAATTGTGGGTTTGATCTTGATGAAATACACAAACCTAAGAACATTTGCGATTTCTGGATATGTTTCCATTATATCTCGCAGGGGAACAAAACAAAAGATTCTATGAGGAATTTGAGTTCGTGCAGTTGCACTTAAGAAGCACTTAACAATGTGATCTATGACCTATCACAAATTCTGATCACTTATAATATCATAAATGCGGTGATCACTTAATGTAGTCTGATTTTTTGATAACACATAATGCGTTTCAGTCAAATTGCGTGCAAAGTTCCGTCTGTTTCCAATCCGAAACTGATGAAATGATTTCTAACTATGCAGTGAGGAAATAAGCACTGAGTATCGAGTGAGTTGTAGTAATAGAGGCAAGAGTTGTGCTCTGCTGTAACAAATGAAGCGCACAATACGAAAAGCAGCTATACTAGTTGTTGAGTGCACAGCAAATGCTTCACAAGTGCTACACATCCAGAAATTAACGGTTCATTATACCACAACACTACGCGATACATTCTCATCGATCCACTCTCAACTTCCTCCACATTTGCATAGCATATGCAACATTTAATAAGCTTTCCGATTGATTGTCAACTTTTTTTGGTTCGTCTCGTTTTTGCCTATTATAGTAAATGAGTAAGTAAACGTACGCTATAACGATACCGCTCAGAGCAATTTTTAGAAAATTTCCTCTCGTTTCTTGCAAATATATTCTGCTTGGAAAAGGAGCAATTATGCTCGATCAGAGATAATTGTTTATCAAAACATAGTTTTAGCCACTCAAAACACTTCTCATCATATTTCAGCAATTTTCGGCAATTCAGTGAAAATGAAGATCTACTAAGGAAAGCTCATAGTGCAGAAACTAATGGAACAGATTTTCCGAAGAAGCGTTTCTGAAAGTGGATTATTCCTTTCGTTTTTTCTGGTCCCCTTTGAATGTCGTGTTTTGCGTGGATTCATAGAGTTTTGCTTATTGTGTTTTTGTTTTCTTGAATTGGTCTCTTATTCAGGGTGCACAATGACACTCTCCACTTCTGCAGAAGGGTCTGGGTTGGTCGGCGGAGGGATCCCAAAAGATGCGGGTAATGCTGCCGTAAAAGAGGGCAACTGGGGAAGAGGCACTGAGATCAGTACACGGCAGCTCTTC